>JAFMSR010000236.1:0-67362 GCA_022818135.1 Saxidomus purpurata | reverse complement strand
CTTATTTCCTCATATGGGATAGTGCTGGTTGTACTTGCTGTTGAAAACTGACTGCACATGATCATTGAATCTAAATGACATAATATGTAAACAAATACACGAAGTCGAAGGTCACCAATGTTTTTCCGCCATTTTGTTGTTTCAACTTCCGGCTAATAAAACTGCCCAATTTAGACCGAAAATACTCTGCATCCCAGACGTGTAATACAAATTCGATATCAAAATAAGCAGAAGTTATACGTACCTCAATAAATCTAATCCATTCGAAGCAAAATCGACAAATAATCGAGTGAAAAATAGATACACGTCCATAATCCTCAATGAGTCATTCACTGAATGATTCCGCTAACACCGATCAATTACGTCAACAGCCAATTTGCATACTGTGCTGATCTAATTTTAGAAATGGGAAACCAGAATAATACGAAAATATAGAATAAGGGGTTGTTCATTAAGTTCCTAAATAGGTATCGACCACACCACTGAAGAATAACTTTCACAGAACTGAATTTAATGAAGGCATTACAGAGATTAACACGTGATAATCTCGCAAATCTTTGCAAGCGTTTTACGGACAATGATTTTTACCGCATTTGGCCCAAAAGTCTCACGGCGCGTCACATATAACAGTCATGACATTCGAAGAAAATGTTTTATAAACGTCATCTACAAAACCAGTTGTAATGTATTACTGTCATTGAAAAAAAACAAAATACAATATTTCTCTTATTTATTGTACATTGTATATGCATATATTTCACTCGGTGATCAATATGCACATTACAGAAACAAATGTTTCCGTAAAAATGTTATACTATATGAATAAAAGCTTTTCGTTTCAAGAACTTATTGCCATTGGCTGAGGATAAAATACAACGGACTCGGGTCATTGATACAACTTTATACTGATAGTTGTAAACATCCACTTTCCTAAGCCAAACTTTTCATCATAATCTTGTTTATCTTCGCAAAGGCCTCCAACCCTAAACCCTACCTTAATCCTAAAAACCCTTCATTAATTTCTGTATATTAAAGTCTTAAGAATGCATGGTTAAGGATTTAGGGTTAAGGGTTTTGGTATGGGTATTACAATTTCAACTAATCACAGAGGATATTGAATGTAATGTATGCGTATACAATATATTGACCGACAATTTTTGCATCCGCCATTTGACTAAAAACTCATTTGGTATATTCTTAACCTTAATCCGAATCCTTTAAAACCCATAGCCCATTTTACTCTATTCCTTACCCTAATCATTCTGTCTTAATCGTTTTTTTTTCTGCGGTACCCTTAATGACGGCTTTTGTCCAGCCAGATATATAGGCTATTTTATTTGAAACACATTATTCTTATTACAAATCGCTCATAGGAAACAAGACGAGTTAGATTAATGACACGAAGTATTATGTTGACGTCTAACGATGGACGCGAAACAACCCACATGTAGTTTGTTTCGAGCCAAAACTTCTATATACTGTCAAAGGAAAAGATGGCATTATTGGTCGATTTTACAACTATTTTTCATGTTCTGTTTCTTTAAATTGTACATTAATGAGTGAGATTTCATTTAGTCTTGTTATAGATCTATAGCGATACGTATTTTCTAACTTAGTTATTGCGACTAAATTATGCTCTCGCATAAAAATGTAAAACCCATGTTCATACAGCTGCCTCAACGTTGTTAGTTGCTGTGGCTTCCCATTAAAATGTACTTCTATACATATTTGTTTCACGTAGTTCAAAACTCCTGACTGTATCATTTCAGGCAACACCACCCATTCCCCGGACTCTATATCGATCTTCAGTACATCTATTGTTCTCTGTAAAAGGTATTGGTAGAAGCATATGTAAATCCATTGTTTATCGGCATGAACTTAATTAAACAAATTGCACAATATAATGTTAGTCATTAGTATATAATTGTTGCCACTGATCGTCTATTTGTACAACATGACCGTGCAATAATAACATACTTGCGTACAAGGAGGGAGGAGTGGACAAAGTGCATCTTTTTTTAACTTATTACTACTATTACTATAAATAAACGTGTTCCTATGAAATTTCTCAGATGTCTCAGCATTCTGCCTAAATGCAGCTCAAAATCATGCATACGAAAATAGCATAGTTCGTTGAGATTTAATTAAATCTTACAAACACCAGTCATAACAGTCCACGCCATTTAGGTATAAATGTGTCTTAATGATACATTAATTAGGTCAATTTGATGATTTGAAACTAAAACTTTCAAATCGCAATTTTAATATTTATAATGCATGAAGGTATAACTTATTGTAAGAGGAAGGTACGCGGCTGCCTGGACGTACTCTCAGAGTCCTTTTACATAATGAAAAATGGTTTATATTCTTTGAAAGACTAAATAACCTGATTTGGTATAAATCGCATAATACATGTTTTCGAGGTTCACTGCGTTTATACCGGTATGAGTCGGAACTACGTCGGTCCTATTGTTTATAATCGGTATTATGGACGGAAACTAGCGTTATGTTTTAGTTAAAAGATTTAAATGGTGTCAAAAAGTTTTCTGTACTTCCAAAAGTTAATATCTGAATCAGTGACATGCCGACGTTGAATTTATTTCCTTCTGAGATGAAAGTATGAGAACATGTTTGCATAAGCTGTCTAATTTTATTTTTGTTCTACATTTTGACCAATTGTTTTTAATTTCTACGATCCCTAGCATTAACCATGTCGGCAGTGTCCTTAAGCAAGACACAAATATTCCACATTCCCTCTCTCTCTTTGGGGTTGATTTCATTTGTAATGAGTCCCGAGAGAGATTAATCTAAGTTGTAAGAACTTGTTTCGCAATCGAAAATAAATAAATTAGTATAAAGTTTCTAAATTTTTGAAAAGATCTTAAATCCGAGAGAATTTCCTATCAATTTTAAAATTGTTTACTATATAAATAATGTATTTCCCCAACATGGTGGTGGTACTACAAATAAAAAAAAAGAAACAGTAATATGTGACATACATACATGTGTATGCTTCAGTAGTTTTCGAATAGAAGATAAGGTTTCCATTCTCCATCCTCTTTTATTCATCATTGACTTGTTCGAGAGCCCAATCAAATGAAAGTGTATTCCAAGTGGTATACTTCTATTCCCTATCGGAAGACTGCAGTAAAATATAAATAAATGACAAAATAGGTTTTTGGTTTAAGTCAGCCAGATTAATAAGTAGTCTAGTATAGGTTCACATTTATTTTTTTCACAAATTAGCAGAGACGTACTCGGTACTAATGGAGAAACTTTGAAATTTGATAAGGCAGTTTTTGTCGAAAGATGAAGAGAAATGATGAGAAATGAAATGAAGTGGGGAGTTCAGCTTCCGACGGGGTTCTAGCCCAAGCCCTTCCGCTCTTGTGCCTAGTGCACAAACCACTGAGCTATAGAGGACTCATCCACCATCTTGCATATCAACAAATTTTTCAAACATTTGAAAATTGCGTGGGTCACTTTATGTGCGGTTCTTGTAGTGGATTGGCTCTTGTTTTTAATATTACATCTCCATATTTTCAAACGACAATTTCTAAACCTTTCCAAAATACAAATTTTATTGCTTTAAATTTGTTTACATATACTGTATCTAACGTGAGTATTTCAATGGTCAATAACTTATAAATGGAGACAGTTATCGGAAACCTCAGTGTAAAGCGCTGTGTTCATCTTTTTTGTTGTTGTATGTGTTTGTTCTATTGAAATTACAGAACTAGGAAATTTATTTCTAAATCAATAATTTTCCATAGACAGAGACACACTAATCTTCTTATTGATTGAGGATTTATGGTTCGGGTTTCGGTACCGATGTGCATTTTAAGTGATAAGGATGAAAAGAAACCCACGTTAGAAGTGTAGTAGTTGTCCATTGTAGGCACAATGACAATGTATTTTGGCCAACTATTTGAATATAATTGAATTACCGATTAATCTTAAAACGTGCTCCAATCCCCGATAAAATAAACAAAATAACCCAAAAGCTGCCAAAAGTACTAAATCGTGTATGAAACTGACTGTGAAGAAGATTATTTGGGCGAAATCTCTTTAAGGTAGTAAGTGTGAAACTCTTCAATTTTAATGAGCTAGCCTAGGTTAGCTAGCCTACATTTCAACATCCTCTTCATAGCAGCACACCTTCTGGTAAATCGTCGAATGCACAACCACCTACCCAATCCAACAGAGAACCTAAACTTGGTGGACGGAAACAGTATATCCAACACCTTAAAATTATTACAGTAAATTGCCAGTCAGTAAAGAAGAAAAATCTTGGTTTTTTAAGTATGCTTTATATTGTTAAACCTGACATTGTACTGGGTACTGAGTCATGGCTGAAGCCACATATAAAAAATTCAGAAGTTTTCCCACCTGATTATAAAGTTTACAGGAAAGATCGCAAGCGTCGTACAGGCGGCGGAGTCTTTATTCTTGTCTCTAATAAACTAATTAGTCATTGCCCAGCAGAACTTCAATCTGATTCAGAAATCATATTGGCTCAAATTAAGCAAAAAAGCAAACAAGATCTCTATGTTTGTAGTGCATACAGGCCAGACCGGGACTTTACTTGTATTGATGAGATCAGTCGTACAACTACCACCATTGATAATTCTAGTAACATCATTATTGTTGGTGGAGATCTAAATCTTGGTGATGTGGATTGGAAATCCCTTGCAGTAAATACTGGAGCATCCCGTGTAGAGGAAAGCAAAAAACTCATTGCCTTAGCAGAAAATCTCAGCTTTCAGCAGTTAATCCATGAACCAACTAGGATAACTGAAACATCGGAAAGCATTCTTGATATTTTTCTTATAAACAACTCTAGTCTGGTTGACAATGTTAAAGTGATCCCTGTCTTTAGTGATCACTGTATTCCTTTCTTAGACATTACCTCTACAGCTAGAAATAATATCAAAGAAAGAAGGAATATCCTCCTTTTTAACAAAGCTGACTGGAAGAGTATTAAAAATGAACTTAATTCATATTATGACAAACTAAAATCTATGTCCCATAATTTAAATGTACAAGAACTTTGGAATAGTTTCATATCTACACTGCAAGGTTTAACCAGTAATCATAAACCAACCAAAACTGTAAATGGAAAGCAACATCTTCCATGGATGAATACTGATATAAAGAAATTAATTAAGAAAAGGGATAGGCTATATGCTAAAGTCAAAAAAGGCAAAAAAGCACATCACCTTGCCAAACTAAAAAAATTGAAAGCTTTATTTCAAAAGACAACAAGAACTTCTTACTGGGATTATATAAACAATATTGTTTGTGATTCTTCAGAACATAAATATGGAACAACAAAGAAGTTTTGGGGTTTTATTAAAAGCCTTTAAAAAGATTCATGTGGAGTTGCCCCACTTAGGGATGAAGGTATTTTAAAGTCAAATTCTAAAGACAAAGCCAACATATTAAATCGGCAATTTTCCTCTGTCTTCACAAAACCAGACAATTCAAATCTCCCTGACCTAGGTGATAGTCCATACCCTGATATGCAAAACATACATGTTACTGAAAATGGTGTTTTTAAATTATTGAAAGGTTTAAACCCTCACAAGGCAGCAGGACCTGATACTATAAAGTCCAGACTACTTGAATGTGCCAAAGAACTTGCACCAATTTTCACTATTCTTTTCAATAAATCTTTACAAACTGGACTTGTACCAGCAGAATGGAACCAGGCAAATGTCACCCCTGTATTTAAAAAAGGTGAAAAGTTTAAAGCAAGTAACTATCGTCCTGTGTCTTTAACCTGTATCGCATGTAAACGACTTGAACATATTGTTGTCAGTAACACTCTTGACCACTTAGACTCAAACAACATCTTGGTTGACAACCAACATGGTTTTCGCTCACGTAGATCTTGTGAAACACAGCTAGTATGTTTCCTGCATGATCTTACCCAGTCAGTCAAACGAGGCCAAGTTGATGTTGCAATCATGGACTTTAGCAAAGCTTTTGATGTCGTTGATCATAGGAGACTCCTCCACAAACTTTCATTTTATGGGATCAGGGGAAATATTTACATGTGGATTCAGGCTTTTCTTAACAACAGAACTCAACAAGTGGTAGTTGATGGGGAAGTATCATCAGAAGCCACTGTAGACTCAGGCGTCCCCCAAGGTTCCGTTTTAGGACCTCTTCTATTTCTCCTCTTTATAAACGACCTCCCCTCCAGTGTCTGCTCCAATGTCCGACTCTTTGCTGATGACTGCATCATCTACCGAGAAATACACTCAGCAAGAGACACTAAGATCCTCCAAGACGACCTAAACAACCTGGAAGAGTGGGAGAAGAAGTGGAAGATGTCTTTCAATGTGGACAAGTGTCATATTATGCATGTCTCGAAATCTCGGCAAACCAACATGGCAAAGTACACTCCTCACAACCAGCCACTATCACCTGTACAACAAGCTACATATCTAGGAATTGAACTATCTTCAAACCTCTCATGGACACATCATATAAATAAAATCACCAGCAAAGCTAGCCAAAAGCTTGGATTCCTAAAGCGAGACTTCCACTCAGCAAAACCAGAAACCAAAGCAGCAGCATACAAATCCATCGTCAGACCGACTCTAGAATACAGTTCATCAGTTTGGGACCCTTACCAGGAGAATGATATTCAGAAACTTAACAACGTTCAAAGAAGAGCTGCACGCTTTGTAACCAACAACTACTCCAAGGCGCCTGGAACAGTAACAGACAGCCTTAACCTACTACAGTGGGAATCCCTAGAGAGAAGAAGACAGAACAGCCGTCTCACTCTTTTCTATAAGATCCATTATGGGCTAGTTGATATAACACCGTCGCAATACATGCCTCCCTACACTAGACACTCAAGACATTTCCATCATCTAGCTTATCAAATCCAACATACACCTTCAGATAATATAAAGTTCTCCTTTTTTCCACGTACTATCGTTGAATGGAATTCTCTGCCGGTCTATGTAGTCAGTGCTGACAATGCTACTGCATTCAGGGCAGCACTGGCTACATTGCCTCACATACCTTAGACAGTACAGAGCTTTTATCTTTTTAACTGCACTAACATTCTTGTTTTCTTCACCACACATATATTCAATTGTAGATTTGCACTATTGTAGGTATCTTAAGGCTGAGATAGGCTTTTTGCACTTTTTTTATCACATTGCCAAAAACCTTCTGGGTGGATTGTAACCTAGGAGATTTGGCAATCTTTTAAACTTTTTCTAACCCCCCACGCATGGCCATAATAGTCAGTTATGACGGTTAGCCATTACCAAAGATGATGATGAGGTTATTAAGCATTGGACTGAAGATCTTTTGAGGTTTTTTGGGGGCGTAGGTTCGAATCCAGCCGGAACCAAAAATATTTTTTTTACTTTTTCGTCTTTGTTTTCATTATTTTGCACTTTTCTTCATATGTTTATATTGTTTTTAGACTAAAAAGAAATTAAATATTTTTTTACGTATTATTATTAGCTTATTTGAAGATTTTATTACTTGTACACATGTCTAAAATTGTCACTGGAGATTGTCAAAATCAAATTATTTTAAATAGAGACGGTAAAACACTGTGAATTTTTGGCATGCTGTTCCCAAAATGTTATAGATAAATTTTAATATACAAAAAGACATGCTCCATTTCTAGAAAATGTTGATTTTTCCTAAAAACTTTGATGTTCAAATTGAACATGGCCAAAAAAGTACATGAAAATTGTAATACTGTCTTATTATTTCATAAAAGTTTGATACAACTTGTTAATTATTTAGTAAATGGTGTGCAATTTCTGAAAGAAAACATAGTTCTTGTTACTCTGATACCAAATCTGTACCAAAGTTTTGAATAATAAATTAAATACATGTATTTTTTTATCTCTTGTGTGATGTATTTTATAGATAATTCCAAAATGGGGGTAGGGTTATTCAAATTCCTATAACTTTTTTTTTCACGGTAAAATTCTTTTAAAATTTGTTTTTAAATCCAGGAAATGATACAGATTAAGAAAATATTAAGCCTATAATGATTTGAATAGGTGCCCATTAGGGGTCTTCTACCTTAAGTGATATCCCGTCTTAATATAACTGTTTAACGTTTACCTGGGATCAAATGTGTGTACTTCACATTTGTACACTCGTATGACATCTAGCTCAAAATCAAACTGAAATTTCGAACTGAAAATAAAAAAATAAAAGCCATTTCAGAAGCATGTCATATTCTATCGTCTTATCTATAAACAATAGTGCGTATCAATCATATTAATTGTTAACAATGAACGGTTCTGTAAAATATAAAGCAAATGGCAGCGGTAAGAAACGTGAACAAACAATTTACCCTCATTCATGCAAAAGCTTGAAAAGATTGCAAAAGAAACTTTCAAAATTATTCTATTACTATGGTAACTACTTTTAAATGCTAATGATCAAGTTTAGCACAATTCGTTATTACCAAAACTAAAAGATAATTTTGCAGTAAGTAACTAATCAAAAGAACAATAGAAAATCAAAAGTTCATCCAACTAGGAAAGCTACGTGTTCATTTTCAAAAGTAAACATGCAGACTTATCCTTATTAATTAAACACTGTTATCCAAGTATTGTCTATTTTAAAGAATGCATCTAACCGTCAAAACACTTTCGTTTGAATTGGCCCGCGAATGGCAAGAGGTCGGTCATTTTGGTCCTGAAAAATGTAAACATTGACACAGGCTAAAGGAAATTCCGAATTAAGCTTTTATTCAAATTGGGCATTTGGATGAAATAGATTGTATATGATGTACTAACAATTAAGCTGTTTACACAAGTCTGTAAGTATACCTGTTAGCCTATTGTTCTACTGCATAATTAGTTATTGAACAACACTTGTAGAAATATGACACATTCATATTATCATAAATAGTTATAGCATTGTATGCATTGTTTGTGACAGTTTACACACGGCCTAGTTACGCGTTCAAAGAACAACACATAAAAAAGAGTATGCATGACTAATATCGGGGAAAACTTATCTCAATCTACAACGGACGAATTTACCATAACTTTAAAGGGAAAACGGCACTAATCGGTTAACCGGTTAACCGACCGAAAAACAAAATGGCTAACCGGTAACTAAAATTACGGAAGAAAGAGCGAAAACACAATATAACTGATTAAAAAGTGCTTATCTCTGTCATTGACTTTCAGTACCTTGCAACAAGTTGCATGAAGACAGAAAAGGTGAGGTGCAACAATACTTGACACAACTAAATGCTGAAAGAGTGTTTTAGTAATTAGAGTAACTTAGTTTAGCGGTAGGTATAAGAAACTAGTTTGATTTTTATCATATTATAGACAGCCCGGTAAGCGCGATCGGTAGAGCACGAGACTTGTATGGATGCTATACACCTGGTATGTTAAAAGAACCTGGGGTGTCTCTGGAATTGAGACGTTTTTATATCTTGCACTATCCTCCTAAACCTACAAAAACTAACCTCTTCTGAGGGTGTTGGTCATGTGAGTAACCGGTACCAAAGATGAAACCCACATTATCATCTCGTAAATGTTAATATATCTACCTGTTAACGCTAGATAGATTGTCCATTTTTATTTCAAAATGCCGGTTCAGTCTGTTGTTTGAAAATATTTCAAACGTACTAATAAAGACAAACTTGTTAGACGTTTACACTGTTAAACGATTATTGACATTCCTACTTTTAAATGATAATTTGAATAGATTTTAGTATTTGTGCAGTAAAACACAACATATTGTGTCAAATTTTCGTATAAAATATATAATAAGTTGTATCGTCCATTGTGTAATTTGTACTCATATGCCTCTAATTAATTTGGTTTTAAAAGTATTTATTCAATAAATTCATATACAGTATTTCTGTTAAATAACAGCAAGGATCGAGTAGAAAGCTCTTTGCTTATCTAAAAACTCTCTCTTTAACAATGAAATATGGATCACTTTGGTTACAGCAGATTATATGTAATATAGACAATGTGCTTGCAGTTTATTTATGAGAACCGTTAAAGCTTAATTTGCAATGCCAGAGTAAACTATTGCTTTTGTCGGTAAAATGCACGAGTGATATGATATTCGAGGTTGATTTCATCTGGAATGAGTCTCCAGAGCGATTAATATAAGTTGTAAGAACTTCTTTCTCAATCGTGAATAAACAAATTAGTATAAACTAATATTAACTAATTGCCCAAATAATGTGATTTTACACCAGCATGTTTTTATAATGCCAGCAGATTAAATAAGATGTGCAAGTTCTTTGGGGCCGGTCACGCGTTGCCAGCGTTTACTGATGTTGAGCGTTTAACCTCATGGTCTTTTTTTGTTTGTTGTTGTGCATAGGAGATGAAAACTTTGTTTTTGATATATGAAGAATATGAAAAATATGCTAGCCCCCATGCTCGTACAAAATGTTTTCCCCGATTCAAGTTGTTTGGCAATATGCGGTATTAAATATTATTACCACTCTGTTTTCACGGACTTTAATATTGTGAAAAGAACCGAAGCAATTATAAACATTGTGAGTACACTGTATTTACATGTGTAAATGTATTAATTCCTTTGATTTTGTAGATTGCTTTTTTCTTCATATGTGAACTACAATTATATAAGATAAACTACAAATATTGAACTATAATTGCAGTAAACATGTGCTTACAAATACTTTTAAAACCAAAATGTAAATTCCTACACATTTCCTAAGAAGCATTCTAACATTAACTGGATATCCAACACGGTTTAACATTGTCTTTGAACACCCATCGTTGAATATTGTCTTCAATTACGCAGGGAAGATTTTTGTAAAATCTCTGCAAAATTTGTTCATGAATTAGAGCTTGGGGTAAAATTGGGTCTGTTGATTTTGATCAAGTAAGTTATGATTTTTTTTAAAAGTTTAGTTTGTGGCTTCTATTGGATAACCACCTTTATTTTCTCCGTAGTAAACCTTGCAAGGGTCATCTCCTACCAGCCTACGATGTAAACATGCAAAACGATTTATAGATAAACATTTCATAAACATTTCAATAACTTACAAATAATGTTTTGGTTTTGAACTGTTTATACATAACACGCAATGAACCGATCTGAGCTGTTATTGACAGAACGCGTATTATTGTTTCGAATTGCTAATAGGCATATATAAAAAACTAAGAACATTATTACGACGGTATCGTAACATCATCCTTCACATTTTATCACTGTTACATTTTTGTAAATAAAAACTAGAATAGCCTAATCCAAATTCTTGGAATGTGAATGTGATTTATTTACCTTAGTAGCTGTATTCGTTTCAATACGTTCAAATACTCTTTATTCAACGTTTGATATCTGGATAATTCTTTGATACATACAATTATGTTTTTCTACTGAAGACCATGTATTTGTTTGAAATTCTAAACAAAGGTCTTTTTGTCAGAAACTGCTATACCTAGAGCTTGTTAAATTAGAAAAACTTGAAAAACTACTTTCGTCAGAAAGCAATTGACCTTTAGATTTTCGACATTGATATCTAGGTTTGATTATCTATGTCGGTACATTACGAATAAAAAATGTTTAAAGTGACATTATGCGCATTTTTTTTCAAGTAAAAATCCAGCTGAATATAGTGTGTGTACAAAAGCGTAGAGGAAATAATAGCTTTTAACCCAATACACACCAAACTCTTCACGCTACCAGTATGAAATAAAACTTTCCAAATATTGATTTTCTTATTTGACTGGGAGAGTCAATTTAAGAAAAGAATAACTGCATGCAGGAGTTGCTTCCCTTCCACTGCCGAAATCTCTACCAAGACACAATCAACTATCATTTTATCAGTTCGATTTTTTATATATAAAGCACCAACTTCAAATACTAGTGCGGCATAATCATTAATTTAACACATTTAAATTAACAGCAACCAAAAATTGCTTTTATAAAACTGTCACCAAAAATACATTATGTGCAGTAAGATGCGCATAATGTCACTTTAACATAGAAATATAAGTAATATTAAATAAATGTCAGATACTGCAGGACCAAGAGCTTAAGTATTGATTTGTAGCATTTTGCAGTTGTCTGTTACCGAGTTTATTCTAATTTTAAACTTTGGATCAAAATTTGCCTCGCCCGGGGGTCAATTGTTTTACATACAAATGTATGGGAAAAAAACAAATACCAAGTTTGTTCAAAGCATGCCCATGGTGTTAGAATTGGCCCTCTTTATTAAAATGATATTTTTTATTATATAGAACATCATCCACATGATTCTTATAGGTAAAACATTTCAGATGAAAAACGTGGCCTCCTTGAATCAAATATCATACATGTGTGTTATTTAACAATTTGTTACTAGAAGCTGATTTCTCTCCGATTTTTCTGTCAGTAGATGTTAGTTTCTTTTCCAATGTTGATTTGTATTTATGCTTATTTTAATTTTCTGTGTATTGTGTTGGTTGCGTTGACTTTAAACGTTGCCAGCTATTTGATATTAAAAAGAATAAGCGACTTAAAATGCTGCAATCTATAAGATATTAAGAAGAATAAGCAGTGCTTAGTATAATGTGACATTGTTTGCATGTACCATCGGAGTAACGTGAAATTACAAAGTCGCTTTTACTTCCTTAAGTCATGAGGAATTTCAAAAGAATTTAATATTTCTTACATTTGACCTGTCCATCGGATCGATAAAGAATGGGACAAATACTTCGTTTGAAGCTTAGAATATAACTATCTCCTCTCGAATGTGAGAAGTAGTAATTGGTATTCTTGGTCATTTCTGTGTCCCTTATCGTAAACTGTCTCATTCGTCAGATTGAGACAGATTCATTTTAACTGTTAAATCATTGGTGTATGATTGCTGAGCTGCAAGCTTTACACCATCGTTCAAGAAATCAGTTCTGTAGGCAGGTATGTACGTTTAACCCTATTAATCCCTCCTTGTCGCTGGTAAAGCACAGATACATGAGTGCATGAATAATCCATGTGAAGCATTAAAACCTTTGTTAGTTTGCATAGGGGAGGAATGCTTGGTGAAGGGTTTCAGATGTGTGATGTTAAAGTCGATGTATCCTACATATTGGCCCAATAGGAAATGTCTTAGTTGTTGACTTCTTTATCTGACCGTCCGTCAAATAAGTGTTGTCCATTGAAATACTAGTATGAAATTGATGTGTCTGCAGTTTGCCCTTTATTTGCCTTTGTGTGTACAGTTTCTTGATTCATTGTTGGTGCTCAGTGTGCTTTTTTAATATCGATGCTTTCCACAATACATTTTATCTTCTGCAGATAAATTTCGGATTGTCACAGTTATTCTAGATGACGTATAAAGTATACCATGTGCTACGATAGTTTAGCATGCATTTACTTGACATTTCATCATGCATTTACTTGTCATTTAAGCATGCATAAACACAAAATTTAAGCTGATTTCCGTATAAACCAGTCATCTTTTATTTCGTAAGGTTTCAAGTTTATTTCTCTTTTTACTTTAAATTGCCTTTTAAATAATACAAGCTCCATTTATATGCCGGCAGACTAGTTTTAAGTGAATATGAAATCAAATACTATCAGTAACTGTTTATACGAAAGAAACTTACCCAAATGAATACACGAGGCAAGGGTACTGAGGTTTATACACGTCATCCTCACATATCTCTTTTCCGCCATCTCTCATTGATCCAAGTCTTGTTTGATTGCGACACAAAATTTGCAGACTATTGATGTATCTACCATTTAAAAAGAGATAAGTGAATGAATGAATGAATGAATGAATGAATGAATGAATGAATGAATGAATGAATGAATGAATGTGGGATGATTGATTTATTAACAGATGGATGGATGAATCGAAAACTAATTTATTTTTACCTAAAATATGTTTCCATTAACTGGATTTCATTCATCATTTTCATAGCAGCATCGTTCGGTAATACACAACGTCTATTGTCACCTCTATGTTGGTATGTTGTAAAGCTCTGTCGTGTGATGCACGGCTGAACAATGAGATAAAAATGAATAACCTTCATTAACATTCAACAACTGACGCGTTGCCGCTTCAAAAGTATTTCATACTAATAAAAGCGAATTTAGCCTCCAATGAAGTAAAGACATGTTTAAAGGTAACTAGATACATAACATATTTAGAAACAAGCTCGCCATGGAACCAAGACAATCCAAGTCTCAAGAGTTATTGAGGGTGATCAAGCAACATAACAATCGCTCAGATAAAGGTTCTGAATGTGTATAAGGATATCAAATTTTACTTCCATACATCTCGAAATGCCTTTTTTTATAATTTATTTTCCATACATACATTATTTACAGAAGTGTAAAACCGAAATACGCATATTATGCAAACATTACAAAAAGAGAATAATTATAATAGACATTCAAATAATATATAAAAAGATATCATCAGAATGTAGGTACTTGAAGAATTCTGATACAAAATGATTTTTAACGTTCTTTCTTATCACATAGGTATACATTATTTACAACTCATATTTAAATAGATTTAAAGTATCTAAGATTCTTTTCCTTCTTTCACTTTTGAAATATGCTGAACTTTATAACCTAATAAAATAGTTTTATCTGAATGTAATGCTTTTTTCAATTCCGCACATTTTAGAAGCATTTTGAGTTTTGCACCATAAATTTTCTGTTGCATGGCATTCCACAAATACGTGTTCATATGTTTCTAAAAAAATACAGATATTGAAATTTTGAATCATTGCCATTTACCATCTATATTGAATCTCTTTTGACGGTAATATTGTATTGATCAATTTGCATCCAAATCCTTGCATTCTATTACCTTCTAACGACTGTATGAATTTATTAATTAGTACTCACTAAATATCATCAGAGATTTAAATCCTCCATAAGTTGTGAATATAATTTTTTTTATATAGGTAAATTATATATTAGTTTGTTGCTCATATCTAAGAAATCTTTATTGCCTATTTTCATTTGCACGTTAGTTTTCACGTATGCTGAGCATTAAATTTATTGTTTTAAATCTAACTTTACACTTTTTTGGTATAGCATTAACAGGAGTGTTTAATTTTACAAATAAGTTACTTTTATCTTTGAGCTTTTCTTCTTTTATTTCATAATTTATGTTATCACTGTCGTCTACTATATCATTTATAAAAAAGATTCCTTATTTGAAGGGAACAATAAACATTTATTTTGTACTCAATTAATCTGATTCGCCATATTAATTCTTTTCTCACTTATGTGAAGTATTTGCATGTATATTCATAATACTTTTTATTTTTACCCATATCAAGCAACATCGTGATATAATTTCGATATGATTACACTATCGAATTTCAAGTAGAAAATCAAAAAGTCTCGTCCGTATTTTTGAAAGAAATGTCGTGGTATAACTTTCACATCTGATTCAGTACAAAAGGGTTTTTATCCATTACATTTTCATTGTTTCTATTAAAGACTCTATGCCTCTCATTTCAATTCCACCATTTTGTTCACTTGGTTCATTCTTTTATTGTTCCATAAAAAAGCAAATATTATCTTATTTATCTCTGTAATAACATAATTTGGTACCGTAAATGATTATAGTGCGTAACTAAAAATCGGAATGATTAGTTTTACATGGGGAACAGATAGTTAATATTACTTGAATTTGTCCAAATATTGTTAAATATCTTCTTGCATTTAAGAATTTTGTCTTGCCATGTTACACATTCTATCCTTAAACGACCAAAAGGATTTTTCGGCCATAGAAAAGCACCAACTTCCATTTTATGTTCCTTAAACTTGCGGATCCACATACCTTCAGTTTTGTTTATATTCAAATCTAACTCAGAAAGATTTCCAAACTATTTTATAATTTCTTACGCTTTGCTAATGCTACTGGCATTTCAATACACAATGTTGTGTCATCAGTTTATGAGAAATGTTTATACATTTAAAACTAGTACCTATCTTGACTTTAATGCATTCAACGTCTTCTGCATGTCTGATGTTTAATGTCCTTACTTCTGCGACCAAAATATAAAATAAAGCTGAAATATGTCTTGTTTTAAGCCCTGATTTAACACTATCCGATCTCCACCCATTGTGAATATAGAGGACTTACTTTTTGTCGAGCTGCTTCGTGCGTGCTTCCGTCCAAGTTTAGCTTGTTCGGGCTGTAACTTATCCATGAATCTAGGGATTCCTAAATTAATTGGCACAAATGTTAACCATCATGAGACGGAGCGTCATGCGAAAGAACAAGGTCCCTTTGTCTAAGGTCAAGGCACACTTAGAGGTGAAAGTAAGATCCAAGAATGACTTTGTCCGCAGCATATCTACTTCATGCATAGAGGGATTTTGATGTTACTTGGTACAAATGTTCACAATCATGAGATAAAGTGTCATGCGCATGAACTAGGTCCATAGTTCCAAGGTAAAGGTCACACTTAGAGGCCAAAGGTCAGACACAAGAATAATTCAAGAATGACTTTGTTCGGAGCATGTTTTCTTAATGCATGGAGGGATTATAATGTTACTTTGCACAAATATTCACTACCATAAGTCGGAGTGTCATGTGCAAGAAAGAGGTCCCTAGGTTTAAGGTCAATGTTACACTTAGAGATTAAAGGTCAAATTGAAGAATATCTTTGTCCGCAGCATTTCTTCTTCATGCATTTTGATGTAACTTGGCACAAATATTCACCATCATGGGATATCCTTGTTGTTAGAATTACTTCCCTTTGTTGTTAATATAAATAGCTTATATTGTAACTTTTTTATTAGTGGCCGAAGAGACCACTTTTCTGTGGTACATCATGCATGCTACATCCAATATTTAGGTGTTGTTTTTATCTATCTTTAGTTGGTAAGTAGTTAGTCCCTTTGACAGCTAGTAGGCTCGACATGTTGCACGTGGGCATCTAATATGATATATGTGTTTTATCTACATTGTATTGCATAAATGTTTTTCTAAAGCCAAAATATTTCACCACGCTGAACAGAAAGTTTCCTTCCAATATATTAAATGCTTTTCGAAAATTTAAAAATAAAAGTTCATTTTCTATATCTAAATATTCTGCATAATCAATGATATCTTGTATTTGTCTAAGATTGTAACCTATAAAACTGTTTTAATGTACCCATGCTGATCAGTACGTATATAGTTTTAATAATAACATTTTGCTGTATGTTTGCGGGAACGTTTGCCGCGATCTTGTTATCATTATTCAGTAGTAATGTAATTGGTCACCAAGTCTTCAGGGTAATCTCTTTGTGTATTAGTGATAAAACTCTAGTAGAATAAAAAATAAAATAGAACCGTCGCAAAGATTCGCCTCATTGATAGATAATTCATTCTCGAGTGTAGTATTGGAAAGGTGATTCACAATGTCGTGCTGACATTTATTCTCAGATGAATAAAACATTTTATAAAATTTCGACTATTTTTCTAAAACTTTTGATGTACATTTATTTTCTTTTATAGTAACTTCTGCAAATAGTTTTATTGTTTATCTGGCTTTTTCAAGATTTAAGAAATATTTAGTATGTTTTTACCATTTTCTTTATATCCAACTACATTGTTTGCTCTCATTTTTGTGCCTATTAGTTTAATTTCAGCTGTTGAATCTCTTCCTCTAGTCATTTTTATACCAATATCTTAATCTCTAAATGATTTTTTCGATCTGACCATTCTATTTTCTCTTAAGCATACTTTCTAGATTTTTTTAATATCTTGCTTATTAATCTCCCAAGCTGTTTGTGGGCTCATACCAATAATGTTAAAATTATATTAATTAATTAAAGCATTCATATAATCGACACATTTGCTATCTTTATAGTACATGTTGTTAAATTCTAAATATCCAGGACACAGCTTTTAGGTTCATTAATCTTCAGAGCGATAGCTAAATGATCAATAATTTTAATATAAGGTGGCCTCAAAGTACAGCCCAGGCGAAACCGCGCGTATGCGTGCACGCGGAGCAAAAATAAGAGACTGAAAGCATGGATCCGCGGCGGAAAAATCGAACGCGTGACGCGGAATGCAAAACTGTACGCGGAATTCAATCGCCGCATCCGAAAGGCAAAATAGCAGTCAAACACGTCTCGCCGCGTTACTCGGCGTTTCGCGGCGTGGCGCGGCTTGTGGTTTTCAATACAGGTATGAGCGATGTCCTGTTGTTCTAATGTTTAAGACTGTATTTTGCAATACTGATGTTTTCGATAGTATAACCAAAGAATTATCAGTTTCATTTAGTAATAATATCAGTATGTTTTATTAACCATAATAACATGTTTGTATGAACCTGTTTTAGAAATGTGAGATGAAAAAGTAATACCTAACCACATACGACTTATTAATTTATTGTCCATAATATTATGGGTTTTGTTCATACTGTTTGAAATCGATCTACTTTGTGAAATGTGTATTTTTACATTTTTGTAACATTTAAATCAATACCTCGGATTATCAGATAGGTAGGCTAGTAACATGAGTATAGTCAGTATCAAAGATGAGTTATATTCCCCGTCTGTAATTTTCAAAAGTGAAGACTATTTTCAATTTGTATGTAATTATCTTCATATATAGATGTACATATAATACATCGAATGAACGAGTACTAGAGGTGTACTTGCGGTAAGATAGTGTGAAGATGGGACACCTGAGTAATGAAATAAAGAGGAGATGTTCTCAAAAGGACTTTTGAGTATAATTTCAGAGGTGGATTATTGTCAGAGTAAATGTAAATACAATCGTCATTCATAACACTGTTGCAATAATTTATAATGCTTTCTATGCATACTTTTATTTGTGACATGTATTTATTAGCTGCTCGCCCTCAAGTTTGCAGTGAAAATTAAGGTTACTAGAACAAATTAAAAAGTTCCCGTAAAAATGTTTTAAGTATTTTTATATTTTGAAATAATACGCTATTAAATTATTTTAAGCGTTTTGCGTTTGAAAAACACATTTAACTGTAAAGTGTTGTGATGAAGTTGAACCAAACTCGCCAATATATCCGATTTTTTTGGAAATCGCTTTGTTGAATTTCACATGTTTTGATGATTTTTGCATTGACTTTTAAGACAATGTTTAAATATATCATTTCTGAGAAATTAATACTTTCACCAGAAGCTGTGGACAAGCAGCATAAATTCAGGGATTACAGTACATGTTTTAATATTGACTCATTTGTATTGAAATCTATTGCTTCTTTAAGGGAGGTGACAGAGTTTTGCTGATTATTTCTTTGCAAAGGTTTTTAAGCTGTTCAAAGTGTTGGTAGGGGTGGTTTGACTGCCCCGAACATTATATGTATTATGGTTTGCAACACTCTTAAGTTTCGTAGCGTATACTTGAAGGAATTTATACTGGAACTCTTTTAGTAAAACGGACTTACCCTATAACATAACTGTTTTCAAACTAGATAACCTCTAAAACATAAATAATAGAATATTCGAATGTATTATAAACTAACAGTAATTGTCTATTAAATCAGCGGATAAAGTATACTGCAGTACAGTAAACCATGCATAATCTATGTAGAATTGTTGTAGTACAATTAATAGATGGATAGCGATTCATTACAGAAGGCTTTTTTATTGATTAATCGTGGTAAAATGAGGCATTTTTGCAATCTTGTTCTTTAACATTTTATTTATTGATCATTTTACGTTCATAGAACACATTATCTATGTTTCGAGAATACGATTGTGATTGTGCGTGTGTGTGTGTGTGTGTGTGTGGGGGGGTGTTGGTGGGTGGTGGGGTGGGTTGTGTGTGTGTGTGTGCGTGCGTGCGTGCGTGCGTGCGTGTGTGTGCGTGTTTTTTTTAATTTCTTTGTTACTCTTTATATGTCTTATGTGTTACCTTTAATTGAGATATTGTTATTATCAAAATTACTTTAAGATTATATTTCTAATTACAAACTGATATCCAGTGTACAACCATTAATTATATACACGACCTAAACAGTCATTATTTAGTGTACAACTTAAAATTAGCATGAAAGCAAACAACTATATAGATTTTTCCGTTTTAACCCGATAACCAATATTTTAATTATTTTTACGTTTTGCCAATAACATGGATCACCTGTTACAAGTAAAGTAGCAAATAAAAGTCTGCAAAAAAATTTGGTGTCAGTATTTGTTCGTCAAATATATGCATTAGTAGTACCATTTTTCATCTTATCAACATTTGCAGTAAATATCGTTATCATTCCTATACATGATTATTTATAAATATGTTTAAAACTTTAACATTTCATGAAATTATACTTTATTACAATTCCTCGTTTTTATTTTGTTGATTCATCCAGTTGCTCGACTGGTCTTTGTTGTGGTACCATCATTGACCCACTTTTACTTTTATTTTTTGTATTATCGCCCTGAATCATGTAATTTTCTATTTGTTTCTGTCCATCTATTTCCACATGTTTCTCGTACTTGTCTTTCCGTTTTAATTTTTTCAACGGGGTGTTTCGGGGAAAATATTTAAACTTTTCGATCGTATTCCTTCATCGGAGTCATGAATTTTCCTTTCGGCGACTTCTGTGTTTGAATGTTGTGTATTTGTGCTTCAATCATCGTCGTAAGAGCTTTCGGAGGTACATGGGGGTCATCAGCTGACTTGTCACCGTGTTCATGACCTGAATTCTGACTCGCGAAATACATGTATTTCCAGTCGTTTTCACATTCAAATATTGTGTGTCTTTTTAAACATTTTGTACAATTTTTTGTTGTTTTTTTTTTTTTCTTGATATTTGAATTTGTCAAACTTAATAAACTTATTAAATGGCTCTTTCATGCTTGTTCATTTACAATCACAAGTTGGTCGCGCGTTTCACAATTACGGCCTCTTATTCTGAGTTTCTCTCTTCTGATCTCAATTACCTTAAACTCGTTAAAAGTCAATGGGTTTTGTAATAACACAATCATCTACCGATAATGGTATATTTTGCACTCTTTTTAAAGTTGTGTTGTCTGAGTTAAGTCTTATAGGATTAGTCATTAGTTGTGGTATGAGTTTCCATCAGATATCAAAATAGCCTTATCGTCCACATTGTCCAAATACATTCTCCAAATTCCTCATACTCTTTGCAGACCGGTTATGTGAGACTTATCAAATACTTTACCAATACTAAAATACAGTTCTTCATGTTTAACCAATCAAAATGCTGAACGGGCTGTCTATTTCCAAAAATGAATTATCCTGGAGAAACACCAGTGGGGCGCCATTTCAATTTCGCTTATCTGCCGTGACGAATAGTTTGCCACTTGAATTATCTCCGACGTTTTTTTCAAGTTTCTCCATTGTGTATGATTTTATTGACACTTATTCCAAGGAAACCTTTGCAGCTGTATAATCGACAATCGATATCATTGTATATTCTTAAAACTATATATAATCTATTTTCTCTTCTTATGCAAGAAAACACTGTCGCTCCTTGTGTCTTTTACAACAAACCAGTCTCATCTGGAAATGCTACCATCTAACCGTTCGCTTTAAAAGGTGAATTTTCTTTCTCAGCCTAGCTAAAACATCAACACTGAATTTCACTCCATGTATAAAGAAAACATGAGCTCTGCCTGTCTTGATTCGACGGAGAGTTGTTTCTGAATACGTTTCTTGAGTTGTTTTCCTAAACGTTGTCTTATTAAACTGAATACTTAATTGACCAGAGTAGAATTTGAGAGTGTCAAACAGTTTTGTATCAATAGGATCATTCTGTTTTTCTTACATCGTAATAATACTTCGTCAACATATTTGGTTGGACGTTACGTAACGTCGCTACTGCGCAAACCTTTATGGCGTAATATGAGTTCCAATTCATTGCTTGTTTGTGTACGTCAAACATAGAAACAAACTGAGCACAACGCGCTGCTTACATTTAGATTTCGTCTTTACATTTTCTGGTGCCAAATGCACAATGAATCCACAACACAAAACTACCAGCATTGAGATAGGTACTATTGCACAACAATTTGAGAAATTAAGAAGCAAACCGAGACAGCCTTTTAGACAACGTTGAACTGCACATTAAGACAATTGAGAATAATACGCTTTGGCAGAAGGATACGCAGTGAATACACTCACAGACGTGAAAAACACCACTCCCTACAACATGCGTTTGCGAGAGAGCTCACGTTTTATCTTAAACTCAAGAAAATACCAGCCACGACCAGTTGAATCTCCGAACAACTACGACGGAAATACCAATGTGCTTCCATCTGACAAACAGATCAACACTGTCATGAGAACCAGCATACCAGCGACAACTACAGTACACCATACGTTACCAAAGCTTTCTCTTCCTACATTCAGTTGCGATATACTGACATATCGGACATTTTGGACTCATTTGAATCCATGTTTTACAATAAGCCAGGTTTATTAGAAGTACAGAAATTACATTATTTGATATATGTACTAAAAAGCGACGCCTCAAAAACGATCGAATGCTACTCACTGAAAACTAGAATTACAGCAAAGGGTAAGGTATACTAATAAAACAGTACGAACAGAAGCAGAAGATCACTTCCGCATACATGCATACATTGTTACAGCTAACGACGCCCGCAGACGACATACGAGAGTTACGGCATTTTAACGATACAGTAGAAACAAACATCTTTAGGCGAATACTAGTATATATATATATGGCAAGTTTTTATTATCGATACTCCTTGAGAGGATCCGACCAAAAACCAGACGTTATCAAGCAGGGGAAGATGAAACCAGAACTTGGACACTTCCTGTTTCACGCAAAGCGTAGAACAGAGATATTGATATCATTGAGGCAGAATAATCGCAGAACGCTTAACAACAGAAAGATCGGAGCAGAAGTTGTGTTTTCTGTGGTGAAGTTCGCAATGTAGATTTTCAGAAATTAAGTAACATTAAATCGTGTTTTTCTATCATAAAGACAAAACATTTGTGTTTAGCTGCCTCAGCAAAAACCACCAAGTTTCTAAATGTCCACCAAAATCCCATTGCCGCTATTGCTTTGATAAACACCATACTAGTATTTACAGCTAGTTGCAAATGACAATGACAATGACTGAATATTTCGTCTCAGGGGAATTTTTATTTGTAACTAGCTGCAAATACTTGTGCATAGACGAGGGAGCCCTGATGTATTTTATGACCAAAATGTTAGTGCCCTAATAATCATATAGTGAAACCGGTTGGCAATAAGATACCGTAAAACCTATATAATGTCGTTTATTTTTCTTTTTTGTTTATAATTTCCTTATTCCGGCACATTTTTTGACCTTTTAAATACTAGTATTTACCTGTGCCAGCAAAAAAAATTTTAAAAAATTTAAAAATAAAAAAAAAAAATTCCATAATGCCTTCAAATAGTGAACAGTCGATAATTGTAACCTATGATATCGGACAGTCCTACCCGCAGCCAATCAAATCCGACTCAGAAAGAATCCAGTTGCAGTATATTCCAATACATGTGTAACGACTTATCGATGTAACCAGGACGACGATGAAGAAGACCCTTTATAGAGCCTCCAATTATCTACAAACGGTACAGACAGTAATAACGGAAGTGGAGGCAATGATGAACGACCGGCTGCTTAGGTTACGAAATTGAGGGAATACCAGCGGTCGAGAGGTATCAACCTCCAGATGATACGTGTTGGCGACGCTATCAAAGTCTAAGACGACTTTACACCCAGACGTTCCTTGATGTAGCAGACGTAACTCATAATAAGAAAAACGGATTTTCCAGGGCCGCAAGGATGTGTACATCCGCGGGGCTTACTACACGACCGATCGTCAAACTAAACCCACTGTTAGTTGTGCAGGCACCCGATGAAGATGCTTTGTTTTTATACACTAGATTCAGTGCATTTATTTGGGGCGCTTGATTCCTTGGATTTTTGCTGGTGGAATTAAAGAGAACTGTTACATTTGTTCCGACATCTTCATTTTGTTTGAAATAAAAAATATTTAAAAATCGCAAAGGAAGTGAGTCGCGTAAAATTGGCCCTTTAATTAAAGGGGAATAATTGTTTAAAATATGAAAATAATGACGCCCCCAGACCGGTGTTTACAATATCTTATACCAAGAGAAAAGATCCAAGGGGGGGGGGGCTAGACCAGACCAAACGACTTAAAGGTGGAGTGTCGGTGTAACAGCGTCGCAGGAAAGTAACAACAACGATGACATGAACACTCTTTCAGAAACAAGTAGGATGCATAAGTAAATTTCCATAGCCAAAAAATTATCGATTTTAGCTGTTTTGTTAGATTTAGCAGTAGTTTCGGATTACCGTTTTTGCGGATACTTCACTCACGTGTCAAGCACTGGAAAAAAATAAAAGGACCTTGGGTTTAATGTGCTTCTTATTTAATATTGACACGAAAGACCCATTTTTAATTCACAGGTCAAGTTTTAAATATTAAATAGTAAACAGATGGACTGCACCCCCCACTAGGGTCTGGTTAATTTAACAGTTTAACAGGCCTGTTTAATGGGTCACATATACCTAACTTTAATATTTTTATTTTTACCAATGATAATGATATATTTTGCATATAGGATATGTATTATATATAGTGTAAGTGTAGTTACCCGAGAGCCGGATATTCTCATCTGCAAGTGCAGCCAGTGATACATTCTTTTTCTTGCATACCATATTCGATTAATAGTAGCAGAAATAAAAAAAAAGTAATGACTTATATTTACGGTCTATTTTCTTTTAGTAATGTATAAATTTACACATTCATTCATAATAGTAGTTCTTTCTGACATCATCAAGTCATCTTATACCAGTGGGTGTAAGTGAGTTTTCCATCCTGGTAAAAACTGCAGATATCCCGATCCGGTATGCATGAATAACTTCAGACAGCTGTCTGCAGTATCAACATCTAGCAGTAGTCACATTTGAAAATAAGGACCTTATTGACCACTGTGGTTACATTTCCAACGTTTCCTGTGATTTAACAGGCATAATTTTAAGAGATGGTTGCATTTGATATCACTACTTACAGTCTGTAAATATATTCGTTTTCGGCGACCTTTGATGCTTCGCATCAATGCTTTTCTTGTATTAACAGTGTTAAGCGATTGAATTTAGAGCAACTTAATGGAAAGAAAATTAATTATAAAGAACAATTAGAGACAGAAACGGTCGATGATAGCTGTTGCATATTGAATAACGTCTTCACCATAATAAACGTCCATTAACGAGTTTGTCTTCGGGGGTGTATTTCGCGATTTCCGTCATTTTTTCACTTGATTCGGATGACACGTGATCGTTAAAACGGAGGCGCCTAGACTAAATGCTTTTTAAATCAAGGTTTAATTAAGAATTATTTTCGTCTGGGGCGTCCAAAGTGACCGCTTACGGGAGGTAATCGCAGAATCATGGTGACAGGGCAGGTAAGACTGCATGCATTATCTCAAAATTAATTTGAAATTCACCGTTTTAAATTAATGAAATAATCTATGACTTGGAGTGCTTTTAAGAAATTGAAGCATTCCACGGAGGTGATGTACTGGGCGGAACAATTTACGAACGCAGAAATGTGTCAGAGGGCATATAAGTGGCTGTTAAATTTGATTTGAGCAACCATTGCATATAATTATCATGCATTATCATGCATAACTATATTATACAAACCTATTTTAGTCTAATCATCTTATATCGAAAGTACATGGCTGTAATAGTATACAGAAGACGTAAGACTCAGAAATAATCTATTAAAGGAGATACTCAATTTAAATGCGTACTGATAAACTGAAACTGTACAATTTGTTCCCGAATGATGACGTCAGTGGAAATCGTTAACGTTTTCATTCATTGTTTTGTCGATTGGAATCAAAACACTGTGACGGCTCGTACTGCAATTTCTTGGCTTTCAAAGGAAAACAGGTGAATGACATTCTAAGGCTGAACTATCGCAATCAAAATTAGTTTTTAGTGTTTTAAATACCGTGTGTTTCATTCGTGTGAGTGATTTTTTTTATATAAATATCATATTACAGTAATGCACTTCCATCTGTATATTTTATTTCTGCGCTGGAGTAAATTAGAAAAATCAGAGGGAGCTACTTCAATTTCCTAAGTCTGCCTACTTTCTGACTAAAGAAATATACCACAGGTGTTAAGTAAGAAGTTATGATTGTTTTTTTAATATCCTCACTTTCCAAAGCGGATAGGATAGGCTTCCTTTCAAAATCTTACAGTATCAGTTTTCGTATGGGAATTTCCTGCTGGTCTAAAGAAGTTTCCCTGCATTTTTGTGATATTGAAAACGCCTAATTTGATTGGGTACTTTATAGAATGAAATCAAACAAATGACGTCTCGCACAAGGCGCTACTTAGATATTCTTCTTCTATCTCGTGCTTCAATGTCATTTAAAATCAGTTAACTAGTAAGTTTACACTAAGTGTTATGACAGGACCATAATAATATGAGTGTGAGCCAAAATGCGTGATTTTTGTGGTGTTTCGAATCATACGATTGCGCTAGCCTAATATTTCGCGCCATTCACCTTTGATAAAACCTTGTAAATTGTTTAGCTATAAATACGCTTTGCTTATTTTGCTTTTTTTTCAAATTTACTTCTGTATCATATTTTGTTACGTGTTGCTGCTCTATAAAGCAATAAATTAAGCGTCTTTAAGCTCTAATTTTTTAAAGACCTTGTATGCATATCAACAATAGTACGACGTTCTTAAGATTTTATTAAGATTTATGTTCAAACTGCTTAGCACTCGCTAATGCTTGGGAATATGCATAGGTACAGAAAACCCATCTTACCGTATCATTTTTCCATACTTTTGAATTAATGGATTGATGCACACTGGTATTGACACTGACAATCCAAAACGTTATTAATACAGCAAAACAAACACAAAAGACGTGAATCGAATAAAAGTTAGACATATTTAATTAAGTCATACTTGAATCAAATGATTCAGATAGATTCCATCTTTAATTCGTATAAACGTAGTTATGTTTTTAACTTCACGTATACTTCCCAGAGAAAATTACATAACTATATTTTAATTAGCAAACTGGCTGTCGTAAAGCATATAGGTTATTGATTTTAAGGTTTTATATTTAAACATTTGTTCGAAATAGATTGTAATGTTTTATTATTTATATCTATGACTTTTAGGACGAGGTCAATCTTTTAGAAATAATGAACTTATCTGAATTATTCAAATGACGTTTTAAACAAATTTACTTTGAAATTACATCCAACATTGCCTTGAAATATTATACATAAAAATTCGGGGTCATTCCTTAAAGTCTAAATTTAGAGAAAACGTTTCGACTTTTTTATCCGCTATTTGTAAATTTAGTGTAAAATTGTCAAGGCTATCAGTTAACAATTAATCCGGCTATTACACTGTCTGTCCATCAGTTTAAAGTTATCTATTTAAAATGGTTAATAATTACAAAAACAAGTACATTCGTATAACGCATAAAGTTCTTAATAGCATTATTGCATAGACTCAAAAAGCATGAACTTATACCTATGCTCTGCAACAAGCAGTCATTGTTACTAAGATTGTTATAGATATCTGACCTTCAATTTTAATTAAACTTTTTTACGATTTTTAGAAAGGTTATTTTTCTGTAAATAGCACCGACAGATGTTGTGGATATAACATCCATAATCGTCGCAAGTCATGCTTCTTGAATCCGAGTTTTACGACATGTGGATTTCAATAACGTACTGAATCCTCAAAAAAGAACAGTTAAAATTTTACAAGCAGTTCTTAAGTAAAAGCGCAGACAAAATTTGATGTGCACGCATGAACCGTGAAAGTGACTACATTATACCCGTGCTAAATAATGATTTCTGGGGGTATAAACATAGTAATAAAGAAAACTATGTTTACACATACAAAGTGGCAATGTACTTAACACGTATATTTTACTCCCCTCACCAAAATGAATCAGAAGCAAGATTAACCCTTAGTGCTATATCTAATCACATGTAAACAATAAATTTTAGAAATCACACTATTAGTTGATAGTGCATAATTGAATTGATAAATGCCCACACAATTGCAGCAAAAAATGGCAAAACGGAAGCAAGAGAAAATAAATAGAATTGCCAAATATAAATAAATACACATGAATGTCAATAAACTGAAGGGAAGGGGTTAGAAAGCAAATCGACTATATAAAACCAAACAAAAAATGGACGAGTTAAAGGGACACTTTCTACATCTAGCAGATTATATTCTCGAAACATAGATTATGTGTTCAATGAAAGAAAAATGATAAATATAAATAAATACAATTTCAAAGAAGAACCTATGGCGAAAAATACCTTTTTGTACCACAATTAATCAATATAGAGAATTTCTGTAATAAATCGCACCCATTTATTGTATAACAACAACTCTACACTGGTGAGGGTTTTTGGATTGTCCCACTTCCGGAAATTTATATTTGTTATATTTAAAAAATGATGAGTTAACTGGAAGAAAAAAAGCAATTATACAGTAGTAAACTTAGGCACAAAAGGAATATTTTAGTGCAAAAACATTGAACATGTTTGAGAACAAATATTTTGACCCTACATTTTGTGACTAAATTTACAAATTTTGCCATATGCCAAAATGGGGGTAGAGGTACAAAAATAGTCATTTATCAAAAAAATAAGATATTCACTAAATTCAAACTTTATTACAAGAAGAATTTTTACGATATAAAAATGCATTAATCACTAGTTCCTTTTACAGTTCTTTGTTACAGACCTATGCCGCCATATCTCAAAGCTCGTCGAAATCTAAAAACACATTTTTAATTGAATTTCTTTCCTATATGCACATTGACGCCCATTTTTTTTTTTTTTTTTGCATTCTAAAACAAAGGTTTAAACAAACTGTAAGCAAAATATCTGAAAAAACCTTGTTATTCTTTTATCATGAAAATACTTTAGAAAAGTGGTAAGGGTAATAATAAGGAGCGTAATATTTATGCAGATGATGTTAGAAATACCACTATCTCTATTTTTTCATTCTTAAGTATAACATACTACATTAGAAAAGATTAAAAATTGATACCTTTTAGACTTTTGAGAATTCTTAAAATGTCTACCTCGGTAACATGACATTTAAGATTCCCACGAAATCACAAGACAAATAACGATTTTATGAATGTTAATAAATGCGACGATATTCAGTTGCAATCTTCAACAACTGTTAAAATTCTGTATTCAAAAATAACGGTCAATATATAAAAGAAGGTGTATAATTCAAAACTTGTATAGTGACAACAGTTTGATAATATTGAGACTTTAATCTATTGCAGTCAGTAACTTTTAAGTGTATTAATATTATAAAATAGCATCAAGTATTAAAAGAATGCGATATACTTTAGATAACAAAATAAGTTATATTTCAAAGCTTATATAGATTATTAAATGTTAAAAAGTACTTAAGACCACAGTGGCTTTCCATACTTCAGAAACACACAAGATGTGGATCTACAATAACATTGACTTAACAACATCTAAAATTATTAGATTTAAAGTGTTGCAATATGTCATCCTGACTAAAACCTGTGAATTTACTATTAATTATATTTTTAACATTAATGACGGTTTTGGATTTCCATAATAATATTGCAAGATGAAAATCTGCACGATTCAGCTATGTTACTAAGTCTATGTTAAGATATTCAAGTGAAATGTGTTAAAATGTCAATCACTTTGTAATATTCAAAATCAAGTTAATTGTTCACTGTATTTCCAGAGATATAAATGGTTACTGGTGATTGATTTGTATATCAGTTCCTCAACGTTCATAGTAAACTTCCAAATATTTAGAATATGTCAATTCAATTGTAAACTAATGGTGTTGTATTGTTAGTCTTCCATCGGTCCATGGCTTCCACAAATACTTTTCGTTGCTCTTTCTATGACGGACACCAGAGGGGTAAAATCAGTTTTCTGGTTCAACATGGGTAGTCATGGTTGTCAACCTTGACTTTCTTGTTCGCAGGTGCTCCTCTGTCCTCTTCGTTTTTTCTGGTTGTGAACTCGATCATTAAATCTGATGCAGCACTCAATAAACCAGGCAAAATGTCTTCCAAAGTCTGGTTGCTCTGCTCATCAAATTGAAATGTATCGTCGACTTTGACAGATGTTACGTCTGCCTTGAAACACCTTTAGCATTTATAAGATCTTCCCTTGTATGATGACTTCCCCTTTGAGACTGAGGTATGAAATGATTAAGTATAGATTTATAATGTACCTTTATATTAAAAACGAGAAGAACCAAGATGAACCTTTGCATGTAGAACGTGCTCTAAGAATTGCTTTTTAAAGTTATAAGTCAAAGAGATATTTATCACTCTCTTGAATGTAGCAACTTGTAATAACTGTCACTGATTAATTGTCTTAACAAAGTCTATTTTAGTATCCTAGAATGTAAATACATCTAAAAGTGCAATACCTACTCTGAACGTACTGCAGTACTTTACTAACCCTTGACATAGTCACCTTAGTTTAATTTGGTTAGTTTCTTAATTGGTCAATTAGTCAAAATTGTATTTTCGGTTGTACTTCTACCACTGAATAACAACTTTTATATTCAGTATTTTTTAACCACTGAATTTACCAACAGTTTTTGTGACAAGGCATAAATATTTTAAAATCACAAAATGCATATACACTTGCATAGCTACATAGCTTAATCACAGTTAAATCACAGTTATCTAAGTTATACAGTTTGGCTGTTACATAGTAAAACATCCTGTTACTATCAGATCATTAAATTAGTATCCTAGCACAATGTATTCCATAACAAGAGACTATACTTTTCATAAGTTCTTTGAACAGTTTTGACACACGTTTGCCCTGGTCTGTAAGTGTTAGAATGTATCTGTTCCCACGAGTTGTTACTTGAAGAGGTCCGATGTAGTATATCTCTAGTGTATATCTGCCCCATGGGGCTCCACTCGACAGGTCTCCCATTGGTGCTTTAGGGGACTTCTTGGGGATTATGCATAAGTGTCACACTGGCGAATGTACAAGTTTATATCTTCCCTCATGTTGAACCAGTAATATCTTTGGACTAATTTTTCCTTGGTTTTATTGTTTCCTAAATGGTCTGACAGCAAGGAGTCATGCATCTGGTACATAATTTCACCCTTTAAGGATCTTTGGAGTATCAGCTGTTTATATACCCAAACTGTCGTGCTACTGGGCTCTCGCTGGCCATTTCTTCCTTAGTTAGCTTTAAGGATTGGTGCAATATCTGGGTCTTGCTAATCCCGTCAACGGTGTACCATTCAACCAGTCAACCAGCTTTCACTCAATGTATTTTCAATTGCTGCTTGACAGTTTGATGTACGTGTTTTCTCATGGTCATCTAAAGTTATTGCCTTCAATGAGCTTGCTAAGTCTTCTGCCACTTGTTGTACACCAGAGCTTAGATTTGTGTCGGCAGAACGACCATCTAAGACCATAGCTTCTGCCCTTCTCATACACTTGCGACATGGTGGACATTTTAATGGTTGGCTCATATCAAAATTTCAGCAAGTGCAGTTACATGGTGTCTAACACCGTGATAATGCGTCACAATGGCCTTGTTTTTTACCCGGGCGATACTCAATTTCAAAATCGTAAACTGCTATAATTTATACCAAGTGAGCTATTTTCCCGCTAGGTTCTTGAAACTTACAAAGCCATACTAATGCTTGATGGTCAGAACAAACCTTGAACCTTCTACCTAAAATATACTGTCTGAAAATACTGGGTAAAATTAATGTCAGCCAGCAACTCTTTTTCAGTTACGCAGTAATTCCTTTCTGCCTTGTTAAATTCTCTCCTAGCATTTACAATGACTCGCTCCCGGATCTGGCAGGACCCCTTTACCAGAGACTATAATATTATGCCCCAGGAATACTACTTCGGTCTGCAACATAGGACATTTTTCGGGCTTCAACTTTAGACAAGCTTGTTTCATTCTTTCAAGCACTTCAGTCACTCGTATGACATGTTCCTCGAAGTTTCGGCCAAACACAATTATATCATCAATATAGGCAAGGCATGTTTCCCATTGCAATCTTTGGAGAGCTAATTCCATTGTTCGCTGGAATGTACCTGCAACATTGTTTAGCCCAAACTGCATTCTGGTAATATCATAATGCCTGAATTTACTGCAGAAAGCAGTCTTATGAATAATAATAAAAAAAAGCTTATTTACCGAAGGTTACACATTTAGACATATGAAAACATAATCAATTTTCAATATGGCCTTCAAAGAAAGAAACAAAAGAAAAAGCATTATACATAAAATAAATCACCTGGCAAAGTTAACCCTTAAAGAAAGACACATTTACATATAAGACAAACATTCTGTTAATAAACCATTCATACATAAACATTCACTGACAGACACTCAAAAGGACATGAATATAAATTAAACATAATTATAAATATGTTAAAGAAAAGTAGATTAACTTATCATTCACTCAATAAATAATGTTTATAATGTCGTTTGAACGTTTTAAGTGTTTTCGAAGTACGTATATTTAAAGGAATGTCATTCCATATATTTTTGCTATAATTTGTGAATGATGTTTCCATGTATTTAGTACGAGGTGTTATCTGTAAGACAAGATCCTTGTTTGATACTGATCTTAACTGGTATGTTTTATTGTCAGAAAACGTTACAATATCTGCCAAATATGATGGGGCATTGTTATTCATAATTTTAATATAGTCAGATTTCAATGGAACTTGAAAGTATCAACTAGTGAGGTCAAAGCTACTATATATTGTTGAACCTGTGACATAATCCATACATGTTTGCACTCTTGGGAGGGGGAAACCGTCTGGCTTCACCAATGCGGATGGCTCCGGACTTCTTCTTCACAAGGACTAATTGTGAGGCCCATGGAGAGGTGCTTTTCCTGATGACACCCCTTTGTATAAGGTCCTGTATTGTACTTGAAGTCCAGCAATTCTGGTACTCCGGTTTACCCTCTATTTATTTATGGTATAGATATTTTAAATGGTTTGGTACCTCGGTACTTTCAGCTGTTTTGAATTGTAATTCTGAAAGTGTGCACTCTTTATAAGTACTATAGATCCTGCGTACACTGCTTATATTGCACTCTTTACGTGTGTTTTCCTTTTCAGAAATGGTACTTACAATGGCCTCACTTTTTCCGCAAACCCAATGGCGGCATCCGTACACTTACCTTGCTTGTCGTTGCACGGTTGATGTCTACCAAAATGGATGCCAGTGCCAACTGGTACCTTTCTTTAAATGCATCGGTAGCTTCCACGATGTAGTTTTTTTGTAGGCATTTTGATCTAAACCATCTTCTGACCGCTCAATGAATACATATAGAGTTTCTGTCTTGTCTGGAACAGTTACATCATATGCAGCTAAAACCTTTCTTGTACTTTTGTAATTTACTTTTGGAACACATGGCACTTCCTCGCCTCCAAGGACGATAACATTTCTGCTGAGCAAGATATATGCCGGACCCATCTTACTTCCTGCCAATACATCACATCCCAGTAACGCATTATCCTCTAAGTCCGACACTACCATCTCTGACTCCATCGTAACTGGCCCTAGAGGTATACTAAACACACACTTGCCCAATTCCTTTATTTTAGAACCACCAGCTCCACGTAACCCGGTAGATCCCCTTAAAGATGGCCTCTCGCCATCTTTCAACCTTCTGTATACTTTAAGACACAAAATGGTCCTGGAAGCTTATGTGTCGGCTGTGAATATTACAGGCTCAGTTCCTACTGTTCCCTTGACATACACCCCATCCCCTAGCTCCTTTAGCACCTGATTTCTGGCATAAGTATTGGTCCCTGGTGTCTTATCTTCAGCAGATGTTTTGTTGCCCTCATCAAAGTTAATGCTTTTCTTTACATCGCCCTCTCTTTGGGCACAAGAGATAGTCCCATGCAATTTAAAGGTTGGCCCTTGTTGCTTTCTCTTATCTCTGTTATCTTTTTACTGTGCTGTCCGTTTACTTTAGCTTGAAACTCTCTAGCAGAGTGCCCTTTCTGGTGATAAAAGAAACACTCAACTTCTCTCTGAACTCTTTTCTAACCATTGTTGACAGTTGCCTTCTCTAGCTTCGCAAGGGTTTTCAATAAATGCTTCAACTGCTCCTCTTGAATACTAATGGTTCCTCCTTCATTCTGTCTACTCCGGCTTTTCCCCTTCTTTTGAAAAAGCCCTTGTCTGCCCATTGTCTCCTGGGATCCTATTTATGCCTTGCTCCTGGAAGTCTGTTCTTGTTTGAGACACAACACGGGGCCAATTCCACACAACAGAGTGGGTAACAAACAGGATGGTCCCAATATCACAAAAGACAACAATACACAAGATGGGGTCGATACAACAAAAATAATAGGAACACATAATTGGGCAGGTATCAAAAACACGGAGTCAGTTCAAAACAAGATGGGACCGATACCACGCAGGATGGGGCCAATATTACACAACATGGGACTAGTATCGCACAAAAAGCGGTTGACACACTACAGAATTGGGCCGATATCAATCAACATATGGTCAGCACCACACCAAATCTAAATGTTTCTCATACGGGGCATCGGGTAAATTGGCTGAAAATGAAGTGGATCTAGATAAGAAAGTCACTCCACGATCAGGTTTTTCGTGTTTTACACGTTTTAACAATGAGAAATTCAATGAAATTCAAGTTCAAACATCAGCAACAAGGAAACAGCGAAAAGTTAACAAATGGGCACAGAATAGTTCTGCCTTGAGCATGTGTTACCTATCCAAACTGCAAATATATCATTGAAAAAGATAAATGACCTGATCAAGTTATGTAACAAGGACATTGTTCCAGACGTGTGCGAGGTCTATTACGAATCATTCCCCGCGATTGAGTCAGAAGACAAGGACACGGACATTGCGTGCATACATGCAGTATCATTACCAGTTGAACAAGGGCTGAAATACCAAAAACAGAAGTGCTAAGTACTCTGAAAATACATGGAAATTCCCGTAAAAGTAATTCCATTGCGAGTATGCACTTGACAATAAATATACCGAGCTTGTTGTACACTTTTAGGATTAAAAAAAGTTAAGTAATATAATTAAAGAAAAAAAGCAGTTTGTTTTATTGAAATGTTATTGATTGTTAAAAACGCTCTTAATACATATGGATGGGGGTTAATTTAAAATTATGATATTTAAAAATCCGCTTTGTTATGAAGTACAGTCATTCTGGGATTAGATCAGGAATAAATTGAACAGAAATGAATCCTTCACCATGACTTTCAAATGGTTCAAACTTGGAGACTTGGAGACTAATATATTGCTATCTAATATCTGGAAAAATAATGATGGGTCAATTAATTAACTTTTTCGCAATATTAATCTTTAGTGATACACTATCAGGTCAAGGTGCTAAATGCAGAATTAGCTAGAATTTCGTATTGTAAATGTTTATGTATGTGGTGTATTTTTCAGAATAGCTATCAATTTTTTTTTAATTTCTAATGTAATATATCGTACTTAACCGTACGTCCATCTGTCTGTCAGGCAGTGTCGGTCACTAAAGTAAGCCTCAGTATTTTGACAGCAAGACCGACCTATTTTACAAACTGATATACATAGATGTCTGTCTCTACGTCTCAACTAGTTAGGATCAAAACTGTAGTGGAAATCAAACTGATTTAAATTTCCTTTTTCAACTGCAACCTGAAAATTTTCACACTAGCATGTTTAGTTGTTGTTGTAAAACATAAACAGTCCTTAAAATATTGATAAAATGACAAATATTAAATTAAAAAAGACTCACCTAGCAGGGATTACTTTTATTTACCTTACTCATGGTGGGGGGAAGGGGGAGGTTGGGTGCGACCTAACCGTTTAAGTTGACACGTGGATGTGTTTATAACGTGAAAGGGGCCCCACCTATAAAGTCGTGATTTTTTTAAATTCAAGCATATATGTACACTCCGGGAGGCTGTGTTGCACGGTGGGAGGTTGTTTGGGAGGCTGCGTTTGTAGTGACATACTGCTTTAAAAACTAAATTGTATCAACAGGTCATACTAATTACCATGAGTCTAACATTGATGAAGGTGCAAACAGTTAAATGCTCAAAGAACTAGGAAAAACACCACTGGGGAGAGCATCTCCATGCCCAAGGTAAAAATAAATGTTTCATCATTTATCTTCAAAATATATAAACAAACCCATTAACCAAAAACTATGTACTCAAAGCCTGTTGATAAGGCAGAGCTTTAACACAATGCATTAGTTTCTTCCCAGTTGGTTTACTGCCCTACAGAGTCCCCCTCTTCCGTCAGACACAATCAAATACCATACTCTTGTTTGACAGCTTGTCTTTTCCTGAACATTTTGATATAAACTTTGTAAGGTGATGATTTAAATTGCTCTAAACAGAAAAAATCTCTGCCCTTAAAATAAAGTTTCATCATTTATCTTCAAGATAAAACAAACCCATTAACCAAAACTATGTATAAAGTGTTATAAGCAAGCTTTAACAATGCATGTTTCTTCCAGTTTGTTTCTACCAAAACAAATTTACTCTTGTTTGACAGCTTGTCTTTTCCTGAACATTTTGATATAAACTTTGTAGTGATGATTTTTGTTAAACGTATACTATGGAGGTCATTTCCAGACCATCTGTCATTAGATTACCATTCAGTCTAAAAAATAGACAAATTTTTAAAAATCCCTGTTGCTTGCCAAAATGAACACAAACCCTTGAAATATTTATTTTTTTCAGATGGTTTTGACAAATGAAAGTATTTTAAACATGGCTAATTAAAAGGAAACTATGCTTTAGCATTCACGGTAATTAGCATATATCAGTAATTGGTAAATTGAGTATATATAGATTTATTACGACTTGACGGAGATGTACAAAATAATGAATTAAATATTTAATAAAGATGCATACATTCTCTTCAATTGGAGGAAATAAAGATAATTTACCTATCAAAATGGCATTTCTAATGACTCACATATGTGTATTTAGCTATATTCAAACAAGTTATTGCATAGATACCCCGCTCCATTAGGTTTCATTTATATCTTCCCTAATGCTTAGTATAAATTAAGGACTAAATAAAACATTTGCAGAAACTAAACAAGTTATACTGTCTTTGTTTTACAGCCACCAAACCCTTTTCCATTGGCTGCGTAAACAAAATATTTTCGACAGTACATACTAGGAGAGTTTTAGTGGTGTAAACAAAAATACATTGACATGTGAAGAGTTTATATACACATAGAAAAAATACAGAAGCGTATCGATCCACTGTCAATGCTACCGTCAGTTTGAAAAAACTGGTGGCAGACAGGCCAATAGTATCGTATTGATGCTACCATTAGTTCAAACTTTGAAAAACTGATACCAATGTAGCCCATGGTATTTGACGCGTAGTCCTATTTCTCATTATAAAGTGTCAAAGACGATCCTACTGAGTAACCCAACAAGTGTACGACGCAAACTGCGTGATCGTTTTCCAAGGTTAACATTGAATTGACTTCTCTTGTATCGTGGTACTAACAATTCCGATGGATGCAAAAGAGAAGAAAAGTATTTCTATCCAATTTATATCTATTTGACATTTTCCTACAACCATCCTGCTATAGATCTATAAAATGAAAACAATATTTTGTGCTCCTGTTCAGAATTTGGGTATTCTTTTTCAATGTATTTGACCCAATCGTTATCATGGTGACACATCTTTAATGATTTTGCTAATATTACCGTTTTAATTTAGCAATGTGCATATTATTAAGGAGTTTAATTGGAACTGGTTAAGCAGCTAGAGCTGGCTTTCATGTAGCTCCAAAATTCATGTAGCTCCAAAATGGCATAGTTAATATATGCAAAGAATTTTGTATGTGTGGTAGTTGCTATGGCACCAAATATAGTAAGAAAAGTGATGTATTTTTTTGTCCAGAGCATATCTTTATACGGAGCAAGTATTTAAAAGAATATAATGTATTCAAACTGCACACAAAGACAAAGAGGGCAATAAGAGAAAGTAAACTGGGCAAGAACTAATAATCTGACTTGCTTGGTTTAATTGTCTCCCTCTATTTGTTTTCTGCAGAGTATAATTGAAGAAGTACTGAATTACTGCATACCGGTGCAAATATCTAGGATATTGAAGGGATTCATTATATAAAAAATCATAACTTTTCCATGTCATTTTTTAAAATTATTTCCCTTTACACGAAACAAATTTAAGAAGAAGAAAAATCACTTTGTCAACCTGAAAAATTACTTTCCTGAAGGCTTTAGCTGGTGGGGGACTAATGCATTTCCTGCAATTTCACTTCTAGTAACAGTGAATTTTTTTTGTCGAATATTAGGAAATGGATGAAAATTACCTAAGAAGGTAATGGTTAGGCCAAAATTAAAAATACAGTCCACATCGACTTCGGTTATTTCAATTTTTCGATATCTTGACTGGATTTTCTCTCTCCAGAATTTTTCCTTTCTTATTCTATATAAATCAACTAGGGATATCTCAATTTGTTTATCTCGATTGTACTACTAAATTTTAGATCCCCAGCTATGAAATTTCCGCTATTTTGACATCCGATATCTCGATTTGACATTTATCACCTGTCAAACAAGGTGCGAAAAGATGCACGCGATTGTATTCGCTAAATTGTTGTCTACTGTCAGAGGTGCGAAAAACACCATGCGCGGCTATTCACCCAGTGATTCGGTTAACGACCCAAAATTAATTAATTGTTTGTTTGTGACGTAAGCTGTGTTATATGCGGAATGGGTAATTTGCATTGAATTGTGTCAAAACTGAGTAAATCTATTTGCATATATAAACAGCAAGAAATGAAGATTCTGTCGATTATAAATCAACCGGAAACACATAATAACATGTTTGAAAAAACGTAAGAGTCATGTCGGAGGGCGGAATTCATGAACTTGTCCGAGCGCCAGTCGAGCAATCCAGAGAAGGGCCCGGTAACCAACCCGGGAGGATATCTGGATTGATATCGAGCATATTTCATATTTTATTCAACTTCAGTTATCTCGATTTTTTCGTAATCTCGACTAATTTTCTTTGGTCCCAAGTAAATCGAGAAAACGAAAGTTGACTATGTTTGTTTGCTGTCTCCTGACCGACCCTCTTAATATGTTGCACTCAAAATATTTTTATTGGACCACGCTGGTCAACATTTTTTCCCCTTATTCGAGTATATATGACGAGTGAAGATGATAGTAAGTTTAAAATTATGTTTATTATTATTTTATACGATGACTATTATATATGTTTGTATAAGACTGAATAACAGAAAGAACAAACCTGCACTGGAGACGACACACAAATCATATTTCCTCTTTTCTTTATCTTTGAATTAAATTACAATACTGTTTTGAATGTGTTAAGCGTGAATCAGCATATTTACCAAGGGATTTTAACATCAGATATTGTTTTTGTATGAAAATAAGTGTATGTATATCTCATAAATCATATATGTTGAAATAAATGATAAAAAAAAAGTTTAAAATTATGTTTATTTTTTGTTCTTTTATTCATCATTTCAGTTTTGTATCATTCTAACATAAGATATATTTTGTTAGAAACTATCACATAATTATAGTAGTATTTTTTCAAATAGAAACAAAAATAAATTGTATACCTACCCATTAAACTTTATAAAGTAGGGTTGGGAGACAGCAAACAAAGATCTTTTTTTAAGAATTGGCCTTAACATCACTGTTCAATATGTAGCTTTAAAAATGACAAACAGTGATGCTTTCGTGTAAACATGTATACACAATCACATTACAGTATGTTTTTGAATGAACTGTCAATGAAGTATCACTGTTCAGTCACTTGATAACAAACAATATATTTACTTTAATTTTAGATTTTGCCTATTCATAGCCTCGTAGGCATTATCATGCCATAACTATTACACCAGTATTATATGTTTCCTGAACTTGCTTTATCCTTATGCTAAGGCATTAACAGTTGACTATGTCTTGTCTCATTTATTCCATTTTATTTCTGAACAAAACAAAATGCGTGTGGTTATCATCAAATACCGGTATAATAAAACAGGTTTTGTATCAGTTAAAATTTCAAGTTTCTTTTGTTCATATTACAATAAAAACTAGGATGCTGCGTCTCAAGAAATGGCATAAATGAAAATGAAATTGAATTGAGACTTGACAATGACTTATTTAAGACATGTTTAAAGTAATACAAGACGATCACATTGCTGTACCATAGAAAGGACATGTAAGAAATACGTACAACTTGTTCAGATTTGTTTTATCAAATAAATGTGGTGTTTTAGCGATTTTTATTTTCAAAACAGTATATTAAAGAGATTGATTCTGTAACCATTCACCGTCAGCATATTTAATGGTAAAATATTTGACAATTATCGTTACTGTATGTTTCGATAGTCCTTTGTCCAGCTGAGCTTATGTCATGATGTTGGTTTGTCCATTGTCCATCTGTCCGTTAACTTGACCTCATTACATTCTGCAGGTCACAAACTGAAACACTGATCAATCCATAAAACACAAAATGCAGCTTTCCTTTAAGCTTTTATTCTTACGAATAGAATATTGACTGAGTACGAGTTTCTTTGTAGGAATTAAAGAACTGTTCACGCGCTGCATGTAACACCGAGAGCACGTAGCGCTCGAGGTGTTCCGTGAACAGGTCTTTTCTACACATAAAGACCGCTGTACGAGGTCGATATCAGACTTACTCACCACCAACTAGTCGCTAGTAGCATGTTTTGAATTTAGTTACATTAGTGAAACGGGATACGATTCTGACGACTATATAAATGTGAAGAACAGGAATCTGATTAAATATTTCTAACGCAAAAATACGTACATATGATATTATTATTATGGAGCTGTGCTTTTGTAATTCAGTTATATAACAAGTTATATTTGGGAGAAAAGGGCACATTGAGCAAGTGCTACAACACTTTGCTCTGAACATACCGGTATATGTCCTAGAGTCAGTAAATACATGTATCTAGAAGACTTAATGCTAATCGGCATCTGAAGTTTTGCTTTTTTGTCTGCCATGTTTCAGCATATATGTAGCTATGACCATTGCAAGAGCAAAAGAAGGTGAAATTTTAGCCTTTGTTATATAAATATCACCTTACAGTCATTAGATATAATATATATGTACGCTTTGTTTGTATCCCGCTACCGGTACTGAACAAGGCGTAGAAAGATAGGAAAACACTATTAATCTTTTTCTCAGAAAAAAAGAGTTGAAAATTGCTATCTATTCTAACTACAACTTTTAAATCTAAGTTCAATACAATAAAATGTCCGAATTATAAAATTCAAGTGTTGTCTCTACTGTATTAAAATATAAATTGAAAAAAGTCGTACTTCATCGATTGTGTTTAGTTTTTTCGGGACCTAAGATTTTGTTGTATATGTACAATGATCCATTTATTTCAGAAATATTTCTTTATGCACATGCGCAGGTCTATCTGTGTATGTGGACAAGTCTGGCTAGAGAAATTCCAGAACTGTTCATGTACACAGATAGACCTGCGCACAAGCTTTTCTTTGTTAATGCCGGTTTTTCAAAAATATATGGATCCGTGCCAAACAAAAGAGTAGGACTGGTGTGTAACAATCTGTTAAACTTTTAAAAAGATTTTATGTTCATTGAAAATTACTTTCTATATTACATAACTGGTACTTTTACTAGGTTAATAAAGTTAAGAGTATGTATCACTACAAAAGTCTGATATGGAAAAGTATGTTTATAGAAGGGAGGTGCACGGGTAAACCTTCTTTTTCAGGCTGTAGCAAATTTGTAAAATTAATGATCATTTAATGCATTTACTGTAATCTATCAATATTGACTTGCCACCTTTAAAACTTCAATTTAAACTATGCATGGTGTGGATTTATAGGGCTGTGTTAACACTGCGTTGTTAAAAAGTACTAGGTGAACACTATCTTCATTTTTTGGGGCAAATTTATTTGAAGTTTAGTTACCAGCTTTTATAAATACATAATTGTACATGTTGCAACAGTATCTGAGACATAAGCTAATCCATTACTATTTTAGGAATATTATGCAATGTTTTGATAAGCTGCATTTTAATACAGGACAGTATTGCCCCTGGCAATTAAAAGGGTAATAAAAAAAAAAAAAAAAAAAAAAAAAAAAAAAAAAAAAAAAAAAAAAAACAAACAACAAAAAAAACACAAACAAAAAAAAAAAAAAAAAAAAAAAAAAAAAAAAAAAAAAATATTAAAAAACACTACACTGATTGGCTTGGGTCACTAAGTTTGTTAATGTGCACATAATGATTATGATATCTACAGTATTATCAAATGTTTGATTTATAAGATATATTATTGATATACATATTTTTTTTTATTCTTGTTTTACTGTCATCAAAGTTATATTATTGGCTACGAATACTGACACGTATAAGATTATTAAATGTAATCATCAGGTTATCATGTTCAATTAGGCTTTAAAATTTATGACAAGAGGGATGATTTTAATTTTAATATTGTAAATTTCCCCCATTTGGATGGGGATGTACCTCATGCTACATCTTATGGGGTATACATTTCTCAGTTAATTCGGTTTGCCAGAGCGTGTAGTCATGTTGAGGATTTCAATGAACGTAATCAATATATTACAAATAAACTTCTTCAACAGGGTTACCGTTATTACAAATTGCGTAAATATTTTGCTAAATTTTACTATCGTAATTCTGATTTGGTTTTGAAATTCAATAGTAATCTAAAGACTCTTCTGCGAGAAGGTATTTCAAAACCCGATTTTTATGGGGATGTGGTTTACAAACTTCGTAAGATTTTGGGTCATGGCAATTTTCCAACTGTATTTGCTAAAATTATAAAACGTTTTGTTAAAAGAGGTTACGACCCAACTGTTTTGAGACACACCGCATGTTTGGTGTTCAACCCGTTTACAGTTGGACGCTATGCTTCCCTCTTTGATTGTGTCTGACGGAAGAGGGGGAGGACTCTATGATGGGCAGTTTTTAAATCCCATTGGGACGAAACTGTTTTGATTTCTGTCCTCTGGCCTGTTTCGTCGGGCCCTTAAGGGTGTTTCTCTTGGTGCTCTGCCTTCTGCAAATGCATTGAGTACATACGTTTTTTGGTTCTCAAGGTTTGCTTTTTATATATTTATACACAAGCATTTTTGTGTTTTACATACTATGCCTTTTGTTTCCATTGCGTGTGTTAGAGATTCACCTAGCAGGGATTACTTTTATTTACACTGTCCTGTGACTTTGGAACATGGTGGGGGTAAGAGTGAGGTTGGGTGCGCACCATAAACCGGTTTAAGCTCCCCAGTGGTGTTTTTGCCACTGACCGTTCCAAGGCGGTGCCCCACTGTGTTCCGTTAATTGTTCGTTTTGTCCTCGTGTGTTTGCTTTGTAAGATTATTAAATTGGTAGTGATCATGGTTATCATGTTCAATTTTTTTTTTTTTTTTTTTTTTTTTTTTTTTTTTTTTTTTTTTTTTTTTTTTTTTTTTTTTTTTTTTTTTTTTTGGGTGTTTGGGGGTTTTTTTTGGGAGGCTTTTTTGAGTAGCAACCCATTATTTTTTTTTTTAGAACAACTTAAGAAAAAGGTTCTTTAATCTTTTCTGTATGAATATCTAAGCTATATCAGATTCAATCTCTCAATTTTTCTGTAAGAGAAGAGTATTCGACAATTAGGGATATTTGTATTCTATTTGAAAGTTCACTTGTCAGTCGGATGTGACTGTTTTAACCTGTTTATAATAATATTTATAAATCATTATCTAATTTAGTTAATTGACTGAAATAGTATAAAGACTATCATATAACAGCACAGACACTCAGACACACACAGTATGGGAGACACTCAAAATCACCTTGTTCCAAAAATGACATAGTACAAAAAATGTATCATGTAAACATATATAAAATTTCAAAAATACATGGGATTTTCTTGGATCAAGATGGGAAAGCAGTTACGTCCTAGGCTCCCAATTCTTGCTGTACGAAGTAAAACTTTTTCGAAGTTCACTGTTTCAAGAGTGCTTTTGAGTACTTCATATTATTACTGTAATTTGGGCGCGATTTCCACGAAATTCTGATCTGAGAGCAGGACTACATAATGGACGTTTATGTTTCGGGCTTTGGTTGTTGAATCGTAAAAATGGATGTTGAATTATGCATAGCGTGTTAGTACTGGTATTCGTTTTTGGAAAGGACTATAATTTTGACTTTTCTGTGTGCCTCTGGCCTGGGTCAGGGAAGAGTGATACTATTATCACTTGGTATGGTTTCGGTAAAGAATAATTTTGCTTTGGGGGTGTTTTTAGTATAGAAGGGTCTATTTTAGAAGCATATATATGTTTCGGCGTAAATTATTATATATATATTTATTTTGAACATGGGTTAATGATTCTGCTCTTTTTCAGAATGTATGGACAAATAAATCATGGATAGAAATACGTGATCTGGCTCAAACAAGCTCTTTGAAGGCAGTAGCGCTCAAGATACCGGATTTGGCCAAAGCCGCTAAAGCCAAGAATACTATTATAAAGTACGATGCATATTTTGCGAAGTTTACCAACTGATGTAACGAGCATAACCTACGATACTTGCCAATCAAAGAATCTACCGTTTGTGCTTTTCATAGTGATTTAACTCTACAAAACGTTTCAGATGCTGTGTTAGATGGGTATTTCTACAGTATAAACTGGAGACACCACTTGTTGTGAAAACAGTTTGGTTAAGTTAGTTTATGGAGGTAGTAAAAAGATTCTGGTTCTTGCGCATGACACTCCGTCTCATGGTGGTGAACATTTGTACCAAGTTATTTAAGAATCCCTTTATCCATTGAGAAGTTATAGCCCGGACAAGCTAAACTCGGGCGGACGGACGGACGGACGCACGTACGCACGCACGCACGCACGCAAGCGTCTCGAAAAAAGTTTTTTTTTTTATGAAAATTTGATTTAAATTGCCTCTAGGAAAGACGCTTGCTGGTTAACAGAGGAGTAATTTTTAATCGTTTATTAACCATAAAGTCCCTGTGTCAAAATCACATGGTTATTTCGTTGTCAATATATACCAACAAAAATGCCTTAAATTTGCATTTGTGCATAAAATTGTTAAATACTGCAATGTACTGCTGTTTCTCTTCCTCAGTAACCAACACGCCAATCTGAGCATCCAGAAAGAAAAGTCTGGCAGTGACGGTCAATTTTTTATGACATCCTTAATGTTGTAAAGTGAAAATAACTACTTTTAGTGTTCACAAGTGAAATCATCGTAATATGACATAGCAACCAACATGTTTTTGTTTATTTTATGTTTCAAACTCTAATTTTGTTGAGTTTATTTCAATAAAATGTCAAAGATCGCGGGTAACGTCACCAGAAAGCATTGCATACATGACATAATTTTAAAGATGTCATTGTCACATGGTTTCTGGCATTAATAATTATTGGAAGGGCTGTAACGATCATACATTCGATTATTAAATTTAGTCGAATACATTTTTGTCCGAATTTTATTTGTCATTCGCCATGGTTTTTATAAAACACCCCGACCGACAATCAAGTATATATAATATTGATTCTTCGCGACATAATCAAATTTACCCCGGACCGACTATCAAGTATATGTATTATATATACTTGATAGTTGATCAGTATTATATATACTTGATGGTCGGTCCGGGGTGTTTTATAAAAATGACTTTTTGGGGTCCAAACTTCATGTGACTGAGAAAAACATCCGATAAAAAACCCAGGTCAAAAATATGAGCCGAATGAATTAGTTGGTCAAAACAAAAGTTGTAGGACCTACAGCGGTTATGTTGATTATGTTTCTGTTGGTACAGCCTACTTAAGCCTGTATGACTGTCATTCTTGTATTCGCACATCCGCGTACTGAAAAATAATTTACATTCGGGAAAGGTTTTTTTTAAAATTAAAGATGATTAGACACCAGTGATTAAAGCCGAGGAATCACCTTTCCCGAATGTAAATAAATTATCAGTACCCGGATGTGCGAAGCCGAGAATTCTTTTATGAAAGATACGGGAAATCGTACATGCACGACTGTAGGACTACGCAGGACGTTAAAACAACAAACCACAGTACCAGTACTGTACAGGGATACAAGTCCATTGTTTATGATCTGTTAACTAAAGTCTAAAACCTGACATTTAACCATACATCTGATGGTCTGATAATAAGATATGGATATGTAGGTGATATCCCTTACCTGAAAAGGCCGTAGACCCAATGTTAAGGGGCTGTAAACTTGCAAACTTATTTCTAAACCATTTTATTTAGAGTTCTTCTTGTTGTTGTTTGTGTCGAGACCAGGTACAGTAAAGTGCCGCTCCGAATTAATGACTGTGTTAGGTTGTAATCACCTACGCTTCTTCACTCTGGAGATTCTTGTAGCCTAAAAGAAATACTACTCAATAGCAGAGATCGATATAGTCTCTGCCTATTAGTAAACGAAAACTTGAACGGGACAGATATCCAGGGCCGGTATAGATCTACAGTAAAATCTTGAGAAATTATTAATGTACAGTGTGTTTATTATATCAATGTCCGTGTCAACTTTATTCAAACTGTAGATTTTATATTGATAAAACAGATCAGCAATAACATCGACGCTTACATTTCAATGTAAACAAAATCAAAGTATTCAGACAAAGACACGCTTCGCTCATTAGTAAAACGGCAACAGCCGTGAAAAAAAACGCGCTGGGGATCTTCTGATTGGCTGCTGTTTGGACACGCCTCATTACCGGGGTACTGCTTCCATATTTGGAGTGACCCGTTTTCTTTACCGGCTATTCTTTCCATATTTGGAAGTGAGCCGTTTTTTTCGCGGTAAAACGCGTGAAATTGACCGCGTTTACCCGGCGTTTTCCATGCGGCAGTAACAACCATGAGTTAAACGATACAAAAACGTGAGCGCCACTGTACTTTTTGTACCTTTGAAACTCTTGAGAACACATCTTACATTGTACATGTAAAAAACTATAAGTGACTGCATTAATTAGTATTTTCATGAATTACAGAACTGTATATATGTACATATACATAAATGTTGTTGTGTAAATGTTGATGTAATTTTATATAAAAGAGACAAAAAAATACATGCCCGAACGGCACACTATATACAACATAGCAAATAAACTACAGGACTGTGAAAATGAGTTCGGTCTCAGTGGTAAAGTAGAGACATGTGTTCATGATAATGTCCGGAATATGGAGTGTGCAGGTAGACAGTGTGATCAGTGGAGTGATTTGGGATGCTTTGGGCATACTTTGCAACTGTGCATCAAGCCAGCGCTTGAGTTGCAAACTGTGTACAAAATTGTGGCTAAGTGCAGAAAATTAGTTGGGTATTTCAAACATTCAACAACTCTTACAGCTCTGATGAGAAAACGACAAGACCAACTGGAAGCACCAAAGCACGAGCTTATCCAAGACGTATGCACGAGATGGAACTCCACCTACAGCATCCTACAAAGAATGTTTGAACAGAGGCGCCTACTAACGGATATCATGCTGGATAGCAGCATCACAAATAAAAGTGATGCAATTATGTTACTCAAAGATCATGAGTGGAACCTAGTGAGTGATTTATGTGAAATACTTAGTGTTTTGACAGACGTCACCACATACATGTGTTCAGAGCAAAATGTGTCGTGTTCCGAAATATATCCTGAAGTGTCAGAGTGACGATAGTGGACTTATTGTGGGAGTGAAGGACATACTCAGTGCAGAATTTGTATGACGCTTTCAGCATTTTTCTAAAGAAACAGCTAAGACAGTGCCAATGTTGGCATCACTACTTGATCCAAAATAGCAGCGTCTGGGATTTCTTTCACCAGAGCAACGTAAATTGACTCATGAAATGTTGGAAAGCAGAATTTATGATGTACCGCTCCGGCACGTGACAGTGAGTGAGAACCTACACCGTAACGTCGTTAACTGGACTTTCTTGTTTTTACTTCTCCAGAAAAGGAAAACTGTGACGAACTAGTGTGCTATTTTGCTGAGAAAGTGAGTCATGACACTGATTCTTTGCAATGGTGGAAGGAAAATGAGCACCGACTTTCGAAGACTGCAATCATTGCCAAGAAAGTTCTGGCAGTTCCTGCTACATCGGTTCCGTCAGAACGTATATTCTCTGCTACAGGAAAGTTTATCAATAAATTGCGCAATAGGTTAACTAGTGATATTGTTCATAGCATTGAACATCTGAACAAAAACAAAATGCAAAATAATCTGTCAGATGTTTGAAACGTAGGACTGAAAAATAAACGCGGGACTGTTATGCATAAGATATATGTATTGTATAATTTTTATGTGGTGTGTTTACTAGGAGTAAGTGTATAATCATTGTTTTATAAACTTCATATGCTGAAACGTTAGCTGAAGATGTTTTTTTCTGCTGTACAAATGTAAATGCACAGTTGTAATGGATTAGTAATGTTTGAACAGTATGACTGTACTGATAAAATATCGATCATGTTTATGTTTTCTGCTGTACAACTCTAGCTAGCATTATAAATGGCATTAGTTTACTAGATAAGTTTAGGAATCTATATTGTTAAATTAAAATAAAAAAACAACATTTTAGGTTATTCTGTATTGCAGCTTTTCTATCCAAGTCCTATTAAGCCCCCTGCAGATCTATTAGTGTTGAAAATGATTTTTCCAGGAAGCAGGAGAAAAAGAATATAGCCAGAATGTCCGTCACATGAATATGAAGAAAAGAACAAATACACGATCTTCTTCGTCCCTATCTTCTTCACTTCTCAGTAAATAAGACTTCTACAGATTGATAAGTACTTGTACTGAACTGTCCAGGAAACAGCAAATAAATGTCAGTGATACACCCGTATCATCTGTAGAATGCCTCTGTCACAAAGAAAACGAAACTGAAAGTACAACAGTCCTTACAGAGTTAAGCTCCCGTAATTAACAACGTGCATGGAATGCATTTTATCCTAATTTTATGACATAATGATTGAATCTTATAACCACCATTTTACAAACTGAAGATATAAAAGTAAGTTTTCTGAATAGAATATTCGCCCGGCTAGAGTTACTGTAAGTTGTAATTCATAATAGTAATATAAGGTCGCGAAAATATGCGATGAATTGATCAAAAACGTACCAGATTTTTATAATTGAATTGACCGAATATCCAAATATTCGTCCGGAAGGCTGACCGAATATCCGAATACCAGTTTTGGTATTCGTTGACATCCCTACTATTTCGTAATTGGTCAGTTCCGGGAAAAGGGTACCGTATCGGATAGTGTGTGGGCGCAATACATCCTGGGTTGTCTGACAGCTCAGAGGGTGTGCACTTTTGAAGATAGACACACAATTTGACTTATTTACACGCTTATACTAGTAAATACGACTGGTAAGTGTCCATATATTGCGACTAGGTTACTCATTGTAGTACCAGAGTACTATGATGGTGGCAAGCGGTTAAATTTGGCATTATTTTAGTCTCCGAACGCAGGTCAGTTGGCCTAATTCCTGGAAAGCGATTTTGTGTCGTAGGAAAAAATCAACTTTCTTAGACAGGTAACTTGGCCGGAATAGTTAACGCTACCATCTCTCGGGTTGTAATAACTTTCGGACGAACCTAATTTTGGACGTTCATTTATCCCTTCCGAAAACACTGGTTCATCTAGTGAACGGAATATGGATAAAACAGGGCGTCCATTGTAAGCGTTAGTTCTTCAGCACTGGTTGGAGACAGATAATAGAGAAAAATTGCGATTAAAAGTGATAACATATTTTGATTCATTGTATATTATTTTTCGTTATTTTCTGAAAATGTCCTTTCGCTAATGACACCACAGGGTTGAAGACTCCATGTAATTTTTCTTAGTCAAACACAACTCTGAAACCGGATCCTGATTCAGCAGCTGAGGTTGCTTTATATTTTGCATACCAGGAACAGTTGAACTTGATACCTGATGTGAAAGATCGTCTAGCAAAGACAATAGTTCTTGTTTAGGAGAATAATGGCAATATTACTCCTGAAATACCGGCAAGTTTGTGTCGTGCACCACTGAGTGAGGAATTCCACAACATGGTAGACTTTACAAATAACAGGAAGCTTAGTGTATTGCCGGACGATGAGCCGGCAAAGCCTGTAAAGATAAAGCGTCAAGGGGTGGCTGTCACATTCAAAGGTGGTTACAAGCACTCCTGCAGTTAAGCCAAATAATTTTATCAGAGTGAAGCTGGAACCTGAGCCTGGTGTTAGTGATATTCATGATGTCACGGGTGCATCTGATTCGGATGACCAAGATTCGGACAGTGATGCTAACGTTCATATGCAAGGGGTTAGACAGAAATATAAGCGTTTAATGGCTCACAAGGTAATTGCTATTCTGCCTAAAATCCTTTGTTTATGATTGCACTGGTAACTGGGCTAACAATTAAACAAAATTTCATTCGTTTTGCTGAAGCGTGTGGAGGGTCCAAGAAGGAACGCTTCAATAGCTTATGTTGAAGCTTAACAGGTAAGGCTGCAGATTTCTATACCATTATCACCAAAAGTAAACACATCTCTTACGGACGTCTACTCAATGAGTTGGATGAACGCTTTGGTGATCATGAACTGGCTGCTGCAATACAAGCTTGTTTCCAGTTGGCGTTACAGAATACAGGTGAGTCACTTGAAGATTGGGCTGACCGTATCTCTACACTAGGTACAACGGCGTTTAAGATGCTACCAGATGTGTATGCATCTCAGCAAATTATACGCATATTTTGTCAGGTCCTAGTTGACCGCGAGGCTGGACACACTGTTACATATAGGGGCCAGGGTCCATCCAGCATGCGATAAATATGGTGCGAAAGTACCAACAGGTGCATAGTGCTATGTATTGAGAACAGGGCAAGAAAGATACTATACGGAGACCGGAGCTGGAAGACGAACAGGTTATGCTGTTGTACAATAACCGGATAAACAATCTAAACCACAAGAATGTGAATCCCTTAAAAAATTAATAGGGCAATCACACTGCTGGAGAGCATAAACAGTAGCCGAGGACCAAAAAGACCGATGAAATGTTACAATTGTGGAAAAACTGCCCAAAACTGACCAAGCAACTGCTTTCAGCGCCCTCGAGACAGCTTTAACCAGCCAAACCAGACAAATAACTTTATTCTAGATACGGATACTTCAGACCTAGCGATTAGGTCTGAGCTTCTGCAGGTCTGGGATGGTGTTGAGAATGTTATAGCCTTTGGTAGCTATTCGTTGAGGGGGGGGGGGGGGGGGGGGGGGGGGAGGAAAAAAAGGTTTTTAGAAATAAATTTTTTTTTTTTTTTTTAACCTTTTTTTTTTTGGAACTGACCACTCTAGTCTTACGTGGTTGATGAGATTCCACGAGCCTCAGGGGCAGCTGGCTCGTTGGCTGGAAGAGTTGTCACAGTACAACATCGTTCTACAGCATCGGAGAGGTTGCAAGCACGGGAATGCAGGATACACACAAGTAAGGGACAGTGTATTGCATATAGTGCATGGATGCAACCCGAGCAGCTGTCATGTGGCGGTTGTAAGAACAATGTGAGAGCTCATTATAACAGGGGGCGGGGGGGGGGGGGGCTTTCTTGGAAGCTGTATAATTATGAGGCTATACATTCAGCCCAAAAGGACACTAGCGGAGTCCAGGCTAACGCTGACGTTGATCGGGGGAATAGGGACGTCAGTATGGAGTCTCTAATCGCGACAATGCGAGCGGCAAGACAGCGATGGCATTTTGGGCATATCCTTAGGCAAAAGTAAGTACAGCAGAAACAACAGCCAAGGAAACAACGTCAGGTGTGGGGAAACTAAGGACAAACTATCGAAGAAACGGTGTCAGATAAAGCTAATGGGAAACGGGAGTTACCCAAAGTACGTATGATTTGATATCCTTGAGAGCCTGTCGACACTGCTAGCTTGTGGTATCTGACCGATGTAGTCAATGTTATCCCGTGGGACCCTGCAGTGTATGCCCATTTTGATGTGTCAATCGAAGTTGTCACACGGAGTAAGGGCAAAGCACAGGATCGGGTAGGTACTGGAGCTTGCGCTGACACTCCAATTAAAAAACTTGATGCAGGATTTGATGATAAATGCAAGGGACTTGATCAGTCTCAGCATACACAGAAAAAGAGCCTATATCATTCTCCATCCAGGACCCGCTGTGTCGGGTTTCACCTTAGAAGATATCCGGGATGCTCGAGATCACGAGTATGATCTGAAGGTATTGTTTAACTGGCTACGGACAGAGCCCAGTCCTTCTCATGGGGAACTCTTTATTTCTAGCCCAGCTACCAAGTCCTTGTGACCTAACTAACACAACTTCCGTTGCTAGATGGGATTCTCTTTGGGAGAGATGCAAAACGAGACCTCCGTTTGCTTCTACCAAAGAGCTTAAGAAAGCTATGAGACTAAATCATGATCTGCCTTCTGCGGGGCACCAAGGTGTAAAAAGAAAGACTAAAGTTTAGTTGGTATGGCATTGGTCAAGATGTTGCAAACTTTGTTGCCGGGTGTGAAGGGGAAAAAAAAAAAAAAAAAAAAAAAAAAAAAAAAAAAAAAAAAAAAAAAAAAAAAAAAAAAAAAAAAAAAAAAAAAAAAAAAAAAAAAAAAAAAAAAAAAAAAAAAAAAAAAAAAAAAAAAAAAAAAAAAAAAAAAAAAAAAAAAAAAAAAAAAAAAAAAAAAAAAAAAAAAAAAAAAAAAAAAAAAAAAAAAAAAAAAAAAGGGAAAGGGGGGGGGTTGGAAGGTTGAGTTTGCTATCACCACAAAAAGGTTGATAGGCACGGCAAGTGTCCTATGAATGAATTTCATGCGGGGGCACACCAATGGAATGGGTACATCTAGACTTTCTAGGCCCCTCCTGTCAGAGACACCACTTGGCAATCAGAAAATACTCATGGTGGTAGACCAATTTACCAATGGGTAGAATGCATCACTTTACCGACGCAGACGGCAGAAGAAACAACCCGAGCTGCAGTGGATTGTTTTTTTTTTCCAAGTTTGGCTTTCCTTAAGAGATATTCACTTATCAAGGTAGGAATTTTGATTCCAAGTTGTTTACAGAACTTTGTCGAGTTCTTGAAATTCACAAAGCCTTAACCACTCAATATAGAGCATTTGCCAATGGCCAGGTTGACCGGTACAATAAAACTCTGATGGATGTAGTCTGTTGTTTTATAGGTAAGTCTCAGAACCAATGGGATGTCTGATTACAACAAATAGCAATTTCGTTGTTATCTTCAGTAAAACGCCACCCAGGCTTCACCGCCAATAAGCTTATGCTTAGTCCCAAAGCTAACACCCCCGCAAAACTAATAATCCCCAAACCGATGTTGAGTGCGCTGGCATGGAGGGATATGTGGCGAATATGGCTGATTCAGAGTGCTCATGCAACTACACGGGCATCTCTGAAAACAGCTAGCAAAAGGATAAGCGTTATTACGACTTGCGATTACTGGAACGCACGTATCAGGTGGGTGACGCTGTGTACCTCCTTGATACGGTTGTTCTGAAAGGTCAGTGTACAAGATTGTGTCCACCGTGCAAGGGCCAAGGGGTGATATTGGTAAAACTATTTTCCTATATATACAGGGTAAAGCTTCGAAACTCGAATTTCGTAGTAAATCATGATAGGCTCAAACCATGCAGAGACGGATCCCTTCCTCTCTGACTGAAGCGATGGAAGGAAAACCCTCAGAAACTGGAAACGCCTACTGGTACAGGCAAGGTCTATTGCTTCTGTAGGAAACCTTGGAGTGACAGGTGTATGATATAGTGTGCAGTCTGTGATGAATGGTACCATAGCTCATGTGTAGATGTACCTCCCACTGACGCATTAAACATTGATGTCTATCAGTGTGAAAACAGGCTGCTTGGGTAAGGTAGGTTTACGTTGATGATTTATTATTTTGTATTTCAGATAAATTATGACAGAGGTATTCGTTAAAGAAACTTTTTATTCCAGGCTGGTGGACGTAGATCAAGCCATAGCCGAAAGAAAGCTATGGGAAGAGAGAGATCTTACTGCTGTAACCTCTTCCTCTGCCAGCCGTAAGTAGGCTTTTGCAGCACTGCTTAGTCAAGTCAAGCTGGCTCGAACAGAGACAATCGTTCGGAGAACCGTAGCCAGGAGAGTGACTATAGGAGCCACCGCCCTGAGAGAAATCAGGCAAGGTACCATGCCAGACAACAATAGTCCCCGGAGCAGCCAATTGTGTCGAGCACTGCAAAGTGGCCCTATGACCAGTTTCACGAGAGGGAGGAGAAGATATATTTGTAATATTCAATATATTTATAATATAGTATAAAACTGTCTAAATGTAGACAATGGTGGGTTGGGTCACAAATAAAAACATGATATATAATTCAAATGTTATGTAGAATAAATTTGATAGTGCATATTACTGTCAGTAGATAGCCAGAAAAATATCATTGCATTGGAAAACAGTCACAGACTGTTGCATTTTATCATTATGCTATATTTCAAATATGTACATGAATTTTAAAAGTTAAGTTAAAAAGGTGTTTGGTTCACATTTAGTTCATTTCGGTCGGTAGGACATCGTTCTTGGTAAAAAAGAGCTTTTTGCAATTGTGGTCTTGGGACTTTAACAACATTATGACTTCTATTTACCAATGTGTAAAAATGAAATATCTCTGTAGGCAAAGGTGATAAATGTATAATACCATAATTGATTGTATAAGGTGACTTCGTCACTATCACCTCTGTTACGTGTTAACTCTATCAATTCAAATGAAGTGGAAATTGATGTTTTATAAGCTTATTGAATGGTTAGGTATTTTTCCAAAAGCTTTAACTAAAGTGACTTTCAAATCATGATTTATTTATAATGCTTTAACAAAAAAGTTTTTACAATGTACAACATGCACAAAAGTAGGCTGGTTTTGTGAATTGTACGGAGAGGTCGACCAAGCACTGTCGACAGTTAAGTGCATACCGTAATATTCGGAAAACACAGCCGATTTTGTTTAGTCGGATTTCAATCGTGACAGATTTAACGGTATCGGATAAAATCAGATAAAATCGTAACAATGTCCGGTGTTGTCTGGCAGGTGTCTTGACGGTGTTCTACGGAACGGGCGTGATCTTGAAAAATCTTTCATTGCAATTTTTAACCGATTGAGTCCAGATTTCGTCCAGATCTTGCCGAATGTCTTCCGTCAGCGTCGGTTCACTGTCTGGTCATTGTCGGATCGCATTCGGGTGAAGATTCGTTCTATTTTTACCATGCGAAACATACATATCGGATCAGAATTGGTTTCTGAACGTGATATTCTGGACGAATTTAACTGGAAACCGCTTAATCGGGAGGCTTCCTGAACAATATCTAATTGTTGTCGTAAATGTTTTTGCAAATTTTAATAAAGTTTGAAATGTCTAGCCACAAATCACAGGATCTATGTCTATACCACCCTACTGTAAAAAATAAGGTTTTATTATTTTTTTCTCTATATAATTTTTAAAGACTTCGAAAGGCTGTTTCATAATATGTGTGCGTAGTGATAGTTATAAAATAAATATTATGTTATATTTTTTCTTTATACATATTACAAAAATCACACAAGGTAAAGTTAACTAGGGTACATATAAAAAGGTATGTATTTGTAGGAATTATTCTCATCAATTTTTTAATTTTCTAAAAGAAAAGATTTGTAAATTCTCAAATTATAAAAATATCCCAAATTTAATACGAAATATTCATGGAAATTGGTTAGATTGTACGACCCAATGATTCTAGGTAAGCTTTAGATACGGTTCATCTGAAGTCAAAATTAAGGTAACATCTTAAACTAACTAACTTAATCTTAATTACCTAAAATATATATATTCCAAATCCTTATAATAACACTCTAACTCTTTGCGACTTAACATCAAAAATAAAAGGAATATTATACTAGTATATAAGGGTGATCATTGAGAATTATTGAACATGAATATATTAACGAAGACCACCTAGTTTTAAAATTGCAGTACCTGGTGATTCTTACAAAACAACAGGAATTTATGCAAAATGCAACATGCAAGGATGAGATTGACAAGATCAAGTTACATATTTTCGATATACAATGCAGCTCTAAACGATTAGTTAGTACTGTTTGTATATATTGACTATAACTGACTAATAAACTTTGCCAGTGTAGTCGAAAATAAAGCGCAAAAAAGCAAGCCATTACTCTTTTACTTGTTTACTCTTTATTGTAAAAAGTATGTAAAAGGCAATAGCATTCTGACAGCCCTGCATACCTTTTCATCAATTGAAAAATCATTACCCCAATAAATACACACAACTTTTTTTATGTCTCCTGAATTCTAAATTCCCATACTATTGCAGACCACATGTTTATATTTGCAAGCATGCTGACCTCAGGTCATGATATATTAAACCCTGCCTCTTGTGCCTAATATTTTTTATGGCCATCCGTTCTCATTCACCGGCCTTTAATTTAACAAAATCTTATTGGCATTATATCGGCACGTGCCCATGTAATTATATTCCACTTCTGAGGTATTTAAATTTCTTTTGATTTAATTTATAAGGAAACTTTTGCCACCCCATTTTTCAGAAGCCGATGATCAAAATTTTACAAGTACCTCTTAGGAAGCTTTACTACTTAAAGAAGATGCACAAATTATCAGCATGTTCTAATTTGGTCATGAATTACATCCCTCCCCTTTCTTGTTTAGCTCACCTGAGCTATTGTGCCCGCGTGTTCTCCGTCGTTCGTCGTCTCTCTTCGAATGACACATTCTTTACCACCGGACCAACAAATTTTACAGAATTGTTCCTTAAATGGCCTTCTACGAAATTGCTCAAATGGTTCCGCTACACTGCACAACAGGCCGAGAAAGCTAAACAGAAAGAAACGTCATCTCCTCATTAAGCACTTGGCTACAGGTCCATCATAGCCCTCTTGTTAATTTTTATATGACCTTTCTTAACAAAAGAAGTGTATGTCCAGATAATCTCTGTTTGTACGAGCATTCTGTCCTTTTATTAGCATTAATGTCACCTGTTTAGTGTTTTGTTATTATATCTTTCCTTGTGTTTTGTTTACAAAGATTCACCACTTTTGCTTTCAAATTAATCGGTGCAAATTCAATCCAAATGTCCTTAAATTCTTATAATCGACGTATTCCTGGTCAACAAACATTGACTTGGCAGATTAAATATATTTTCTACAATGGTAGTCATAACAATTGTTCTGTATTAAATTTGTTATCTCAGATTTAAATTTGTATAAGGTTACCGTATGAAAACATATTGTGCCAACAGGCTCTCTGAACGGCATCTGACGGTGTGAAGAAACAACCAATTGTTGTAGTAAAATATAGATCATGGTACATGATATCTATTATAGAACATGTTTTCAAAGTTAAGATAGATAATGTTAACTGAAACTATATAAATAATTATATTGGCAATTTCAACTTAAAAAACAAAGCGCATTGATGATTGTCTCTTGTTCTAATCATTTTCAGCTAGCTAACAATCTGTATAAAATTTGAGGTTAGGACATTATGCGAAACATTAAATTGTATTCTAAGAGTACTTTCATTTTACTTTCCAAGATAAAAATCGAAAATATACAAAGTGTACTTTCACATTGTGTCTGCTAACAAGTATCATAGGATGAGAAAAATATGAAGACTGACAGGAATTCGAACTCCAGTCTCCTTCGGACGCAGAGCAAATGCTCCAGCGAATAAGCTTTCTGGCCTACTACACATCTTCTTCAAAAGTTATGATAAAGTATGTAAACATGACATTCTACCCCACTTTCTTGAAATTCGTTATTGAATTTCAGTAGGTACTTTTAAATTGGCAAGTACAGGCGTCGAAGACAAACATTGAAAGGTCTTCATAGTCGCACGATGGGCTTCAGTTGTCACGGCATGGCTAAGCCGGTATGCTTCCTCAGCTGCTAAAAGTATAATAGAAACACATTTAGGTCGTAGGTCACACCATTTAGGATATTGGACGGGGACTGAACCCACATGTGAAAAATAAAACAATGTTACAATCAAGTGCAAATGTCTGAGTCTAAAATATCTAAGTTTCTAACATGGAAAAACAAAACAATAAACTCAGAAATTGTCTGGTGTAGATGGCAAAAGCAATAACCCTTTGCATTTGTAACCAACATCGCATTGTATAGCCAGTCGTCAAAGGTTAAGTTACAACTAGTTTGTGAGAAGTACTGGATATTAGGAGTAAATAATGTAGAAAAATGAATCGGGACATATGTGATTGTAGGAAAGGTCATGGGATTGAACAGAAAACGACATAAATGTACTTGTAGGATTTGATATAGATCGAATATAGCACCCATGCATTTATCTTTTTGTTTTACTGAATGATACAATTGTTTAATAAAAACGACCTTATGACAGATGTATATAAAAATAAATATGTTATTATAAAAACGTTCAGGGTTTGGAGAAGGATTTATTGCAATGAGAGAGAGAGAGAGCCGTAGAGACAGAAAGAGAGACACAGACACAGACACAGACACAGAGAGAGAGGGGGAGAGAGAGAGAGAGAGAGAGAGAGAGAGAGAGAGAGAGAGACAGACAGACAGACAGACAGACAGACAGACAGACAGACAGACAGACAGACAGAGACATACAGACAGAAACAGAGAGAGAGAGAGAGAGAGAGAGAGAGAGAGAGAGAGGGAATGACAGAGAGAGAGAGGGGGGGGAGGCATCTATGTCCAACAAAGTGTGGCATTAGATAGTATCCCCAGAGGCAAACTCGTAATGATCATATGGGTGCCAAAGCAGAATGGTTTCAATGTAGATAGTTAAAACTTCATTGCAAGCTACTAAATAAAGCAGTTATCTAGTTTCTGTTTAAGGGCACGATTGGTTTGTGTTAAGAATGAAAGACTGTTTTATTGGAACTTGTTTCCATCTTTCTATGTTAAACGATTATTGTTACTTGTGTGTTCGTATGCTCTCATCCTTAATGATTGTGTGAACGTTGTTTTATAACGTTTATGTGCTAGCTGATTTCTTCTTTCCTACCTGCTGAAATTATGTATTACTTTTCCGAACTCAGAGGACTGTGTAGTTTTAAGACTTGAAATGCTGATAAAAAGAGGCGTCATGGTGTTAAAGTATAAATTCTCATGTCTTAAGTGTGGTATTATTTCATAGTGTATACATTTGTCTTCAATTGTGATGTAATAATGCTAAAACATTTGCATTTGTGTTCGATGTTACGTGATAACGATCATACGCTGCCAAAATGCTTGTGCACTGTGCTGGTTCAAATGTACGTTCGTATTTTCAAACACGCACCTTGTTCTTCGTTCTCTATCTCGTTTATTTTAAATTGAAATGTCACTTGTTTTGTGAAAGTGTAGTTGAGTTACAATTAAACATAATTACGTCATAGCAAGTCATTGACATAATTATGTCAAAGCAAATTACTCATTTTCTCTTTGACAGTTACGTAATTTCATTACCTTGGTTAGGATTAGGGTGCTGTGGGGCTCGTTTTCGGGAGGCTGCGTTTTTGGTACGTGGCATTCCCTGTTTGATATTATTTTTGTTTTTTAGAGTTCGCGTGTTTGCTTCTGACATACGACAAAGTGAAATGAAAGGTCATATACTACTGATATTGTTTCAATTACAGCACTGGGTCACCTTAGGCTTCAGAATGTTGTAAAATTTTGGAAGAAATGTTTTATCATAAAAAAGTGTAACTTGTGAAATTGTTACTGACAAGAGAATTATAATATGATAATTTCATCCGAAACAAATGCGACGCGATGTGTTTTGAATGAATATACGTGTCACGTAAAATGTAAGTTTTGGATCCGCACCATAAATGTGAAGTAATTCCAAAAAAAGCTGTTTTGTCATGAGGTATGTGTCATCTTCTCATCATGAGACACCTTCAGAAGTACATGAAACTACAACTCTGAATGCATTGCTCTCAAACTCGTGTATTTAAGCTTGTGTAAGAGTGGTTTCAGTGAATATTTTTTATTGCTAATCATTTTGCCTAAGTGTGGGTTTACATCTTGCAAGTTTCTTGTACAAGACAATAAGATAGGTACTATTTATGTCTTGTACAAGAGTTTTTCATATGTAAACACCAACATTTGAGCAATTTTCGTCAGAATTTATGAGACATAATATGCGATAATTTTCTTGCACGAGCATAGAGTTTGTTCTTTTTTATGCCCCCGAAGGGTGGCATATTAAAATCGCACCGTCCGTCTGTCTGTCCGTCTGTCCGTCTGTCTGTGCGTCCCCACTTACAAATTCGTGTCCGGACTGTAACTCTGTCATGCATTGAAGGATTTTAAAATAACTTGGCACACATGTCTAGCACATCAAGACGACGTGTCGCGTGCAAGACCCACATCCCTACCTCAAAGGTGAAGGTCACACTTGGAGTATGAAGTTTATGGAATCCTCTATATATACACACATTCGTGTCCGGACTGTAACTTTGTCATGCATTAAAGGATTTTAAAATAACTAGGCACACATGTCTACCACATCAAGACGACGTGTCGCGTGCAAGACCCACGTCCCTACCTCAAAGGTCAAGGTCACACTTAGAGTTTGAAGGTAATGGATTCCTCTATATATGCATATATGCACACATTCGTGTCCGGACTGTAACTTTGTCATGCCTTGAAGGATTTTAAAATAATTTGGCACAAATGTCTAGCACATCAAGATGACGTGTCGCGTGCAAGACCCACGTCCCTACCACAAAGGTCAAGGTCACACTTGGAGTTTATAGGTAATGGAATCCTGTATATATGCATACATTTGTGTCCGGACTATAACTTTATTATGCTTTGAAGGATTTTAAAATAACTTGGCACAAATGTCTAGCACATCAAGAAGATGTGTCGCGTGCAAGACCCAAGTCCCTACCTCAAAGGTCAAGGTCACACTTAGTGTTTAAGTAATGGAATACTGTATGCATGATTACTCTGTCATGCATGGAAGGATTTTAAAATTACATAGCACATTTATTGAGCACATGGAGAGGACACAGACTGTGAGGCACCTCTTTCGGGGGCATTCGTCACTTGTGAGGGACAGCTCTTGTTTCACAATTTGTTGGCTGTCAAATTACTGATAAGAAAAGTTTAATGGGAAAAACAGATGTGGGAGAGGTAATTTAGGTACATTTTAAAAACAATTGTACACAATGGCTTGGTCAAAGGACAAATTTGATCAACTGATTAATTTATACCAAAAACAAAGGAACATCTATATGATACAAGTGCAAAGTACTATCACACTGAACAAAAAAAGACAGTTTTTAAGATGAAATTCAAAAGCCATTTTAATATGAACTGGTCATTCAATGAAAAATTTTTCTCGATAAGAACACTGAATATGCATTTCTTTTAAAATATAATCCATTAATTTCATATTTTCTTAAAAGATTCAGAAACTCTTCATGCTAAAGACAATATTATGTGCTGATGATATCTTACCGCTATTTTGTGATTAATTGTCAAAGCTATTCTTGCCAAATCTTGTGTAGAAATATTTTTTGTACAAGGCATAACTTTGACTTATCTTTAATGTCTCGTAAAAGAAACTTGCTGTATGCAAACGCTGCCTTAAAGATTATATTGACATTTAGTCAACCGTTTCTGACATCAGAATATTAACTCTTTGCGGTTTTAAGTTTATACACAACAAGTGACTGGCAAATATTGACCTTTGGGACATGATTAGACCAAACTTTGTAAAGAATAACACATATATAAGATGTAGTGTTTCAAAGATTTTAAATGTATTCCCCTCAATGTGCAATAATAAGCAGAATTCCGTAGGCAATGACTGTTATTGTAGATAGAGCATATGTGATGATTTAACCAGCGTCATAGCCAGGACGGCCTGATGCAAAATAGTGAACTGTCACATGGCGAACAGTGAGTGGTCATATAAGCTCAGGTGAGCTAAAATAATTAGTATAATTGCATTTGCAATGAATTCGTCTTTAAAAGCGTTCAGGTATTGGTAATTAACTAAACGTTTGATCTGGTCAGATGCAAGAAATTAGCAAAATAAGGTGGTGAAGAGCGCTCTATTTGGTTCTATATCACGAAGAATACTGCTCTTTATCGAAATAATGTTAGTGCACAGGTGCTTATCAGTTTACATTTTCATCACTATGCAAATATACATATGGTAAATCAAAGACTGATAGAAATATACACAAAGCATTTTACCTTTTTGTCAATTACACGAAACACGATACTCCTTTAAATCTGGTGTTATATTAAAACATTTATGACAAATGGAACCACAAACACTATTATTCAAGCATATGGTTCAGTGTCATTTAGCTTTATTCAACACTCGCTAATTTTTTGCACTTACATTTGGCACAAATCACCTGTGTATTAACACCTTTTTTGTGTTTTTTGTTTATAATAGTACGACCCACAAGTAAGACGAAGATACAAGTATATGTAAGTATTCATAAAACATTAGACTAAACATTACAACATATTAATTCAAATACATCATTTAAAATCATTTGGTTGTTTACAAGGTTCGAATGAAAAAGCCAATCTATTCATGTCACTTATAGTGCTTTCAAATTCGTCTAAATTGTTCATTCTATGACATAGTTCACACATAGCATTATGGAATGAAAAATAATAACTATTCAATGACGTGTATTGATTTTTACGCATTAAAATATCTAAATATGTCTCATTAGTCATAGAGTTTAGATAGTTGCCCAACTCTTTTGCATTTTTAAAATTGTCTGCTGGTATAAATGTCCCTTTCGGCAAAATGTTTCCGCTCTGTCCTTTCAAGCCCCCACGTGACACCAATACTGTATCGTAATCAAAATTTTCAAATATCTTTTCGCTAAAATAATTATTACAAAAAGAATTTTCAAAGGCCAAGTAAAATTTATAACTGTTTATTAATTCAAAACAGTCATCGTGTATAAATCTTTCGCCACAACTCCACGTAGTGCCGCATTGTCCAAGAACATCTACTTCAATGTACTTCTGAAGTTCTTCAATATACCTTAATCTCTTAGCTGGGGTATCGCAGTGAGACATTATAAGGAGGGCCGTTTTACTTTTCTTTCGCATAATGTCTTGATTGTTAGTGTTGTTTTGTCCTGACTTGGCTCTTATTTCACCGTATGGTAAGTGTATATCAGATATACTTCTGTCATATGTCATAGTCCAGTTAAATACATTGCTTTGATTCCACATCATGCTCTGTTCACTCCACCTATATGGTGGTTCATGCTCATAGAATATCCAGACTTGACCTCTTGGTCGAGTAAAAGGCAACTTTACCGGAATCAAACGACCAGTGAAAATTACTGCATCACTTTGTTTTGCATTAGTACTTACATATGACATTTTGCAATTGTCATATATACATCCATAAAATCCGCTAAACATTGCTTCTGGTCTGTACGTTAAGAATACAGGAGGATTAAGCCATGTTATCTTAAAGAATTCCGCGTTGTGCTGTCCGTCTCTTTTCTGCTTAGTATTATCCTTCCGTTGACTTGATTTAACGTTCGCCTATAATATATAATATAATAGTTATAAGTTTTAAAGCAAGATGACTGAATGAATAAAAGTTAAAAATTGTAGAAATATTGTCGTAAATGGTTTTGAAATATTTTGAATAGGTTTATTTACGTTAATTGCTATGTCATATAACCACTTACACTGAAATTAAAAGTACGTCGAAACTGTAGCAATATTTTGCGTACTGTTAATAATACTACAACTATTAAGAAAACATTTCGTAAGGAAATGTAAATCCTCATGTTTCAATGAATGGAAGCTTAATTTAATTTACAAAACATGTAGCGTCATCAGATTAGTTCGTTCGTATGTGTATATTTTCTTTAACAGGGTTAATTTAGTAATGATTGGTCAAAATGAATTGTACAGAAACAGCAAAAGCGGTATGGAAATGTATACGTTGTATACAAATATATATTAGTACTACATAGTTATTACTCTTATCATTTTAAAATAGTGTTTTTGACAATGTCTCGAAATAAACATTCACAAGTAATAAGTATTCCATGTAAAAATTTTATTACCGAAAATGTCAAGACTAATAACAAGAAGTTGTACCTGTAACTTATCAGCAGTTTCTATGTTGTCTTTAGTTTCGCTAACATGCATTTGTGAACATGAAATTTCTGAAGCCATCGCTAATAAATCGAGCACAAATGGATGAAATCCTTATATACACTTGCAAAATGTACAAAAATCACAAACATGTATTTTGCACGATTTGTCACGTACTACTGTATTAAACATATCTGTAGTTGCAAACAGATTCATAAGGCTTGATATATTTTACACTGACCATAAATTTTCGTTAAACTGGTGAAAATATGCCATACAAAAAAATACTTCACTCCGCGGGATTCGAATCAGCAGACTATCAGAATTCAAGTCTAAACGTATTCCGGCTAACCACTGAGCTATTTCTTCCTCTGTATGGAGATGAAATTTAATTCAATATAACATTGTCGTAGATTATTGCTTCCCCTGTTATTAATAACAGTGTTCAAAATATGTTAACATAACATGACGACACCTTCAACTTATCCAAACCTACTTATAGCGTATATATCAATTGCTATATAAAAATATGCAAACAAAAGTAAAACACTCGATGGTCACCATTAATATAGCAAAAATTGATAATATTTTTAGACATGAAATAATTCTTTAAGGTAGTATGCAACCCTTTTCTGACGTCTGATAACGAAAAGCGAGTGTTCTTCATTGTTAAGACATTTTGCATAATTGTACTATAACATGTCATTCGTATTTTGTTTGTTTTCTTTTTTTTTCACTTCGTTTCCTACATGTAGATACGCGACGTCAATGGTGTAAAATCGACATTTTAATTCATAACTTCTTAAAATATGCCCCTATTGTAATTAAAAAAACAACAAATGCTAGCTCTTTGTCTGAAAAATACACACATGTATAAAATCTTAGATGCGTTCCACTTACACTTGGATTTAGCGTAAGTCTTAATTAATGATATAAACAAATAAATAGGTATGTTTGGGATGGAGTGGTGGTCTTCGCAAATTATCCACATCATTGCAATGAATTTAAGACATCACAAATAACGATAACGTCGTTTGCGGTCAACGAGTGCATTTTGGCGCCATACGTGACTCTTGGAGTTCGCTGAGAAAGGATTAACATTGCAACAGCATGCAAATCATTACAGGGCAAATAAAAAAAACATTTAACGATACCAGTATTTTCATAATTATATTGAAATGTCTGGGTATTATGTATGCGCTGTTAAAACGTTCTTAATATTCAATTTTAGTATAAATATTCCTGCGCTAAATGACATAGGACAGATATATAAGAAACACTTTGCTAGAAGCAGACAACAATGGTCACTATCAAGTGACTTTGCTTTGATATACTTAACGGAAAATGACGGATAATAAACACCGGTAAATGCCTGATTTTCGTACGTTTTACATTAGTTTACATTACTTTCCATACACATTTATGATATTACAGACATACCCTATACCCTGGCCATTACAATTCCGCGTACATTGGATCGTTTCCCACTGCTGAAGTATGCACATATTGTTGGGAATGTATTCAAATGTTATCGTGGAAAACAATTCTGGCGAGCTAAACCTCACAAAAATACTAGCATTTAATCAAAGAAATGCATTCAAACTTATCATGTTACATGCTTTTTAACATAGATAAATGGAAAATATTATTGATACATCGTATCGGTGTGCACGTATTTCATTTCTTGAAATTTGAGGAATTATCACAATTTTTATTAAAATGCTAAATAACACGTTAATCTTTAGGCTTGACTACATGGGACGGTTATGCAATACTACACCGTGAGAACTATTTTGTACTTTTTATCGACAATCTGTGCATATTATTTGTTTTTAAGATTCATGTTTATTTTATGTATCTATTTGATATATTTTGAATATTTAATAGACCATTCATAATTGTATAGGCAGTTCAACTTTTAGGAATAATATTTTATTTTCTTTGTTGATAAATATATTCCTTATCATTATTGAGCAATGAATGACTCTTTTTATATAGGAGTTCATCGATATCACATTAATTATACAAACATATCATATTAGATCATTTTTTTTATATTTTGTAAATATTGAACTCGACAAATATCATTCATCAATTCATTTGCTAAATGCCTTTATAGGTTCATTGTTTAGTTTAAACGTATTTTATTCCCAAATATATACAATTGTACATACAGATTAACAGATACATAATTGTACAAAGAGAAAAAGGATGAGAATGAAAGACAATACTGTCTAATTTGATTCTTCTCCATTCGTATTGTTCTCTTTAATTGTTTTGTAAGTTACATATTTGCAATATTTATACGGATTTTAATGGTTGCGTTTTTTAACAAAGAACATTAAACCCATTTCTAGTTGACTCTACTTTTAAGCAAATTTGAAGCTTTGTCCACATGTGCCTTTTATGGCACTATTTTTGAGGCTTATACAATGTTTGGATCTGTTTCAGTTATAATATACTGCAAATAACTTGTGACTGTCTTAGGCCCTGGGAAAGCGCTACATCCATCTGTCTTTAAATTATCTGTATTGCTTTGATTCTGACTATAGCTGCTCAGAAACTGTGTAAGACATAGAAGCTGTCGCTGTATCAGACGAACAATCGTCATCACGATTAAGTTTTAAAAACTTTGCTGCCCATCACTAATTGTTTCTTTACTATAATTCCTGAACAGATATACAGCGGCGATTGAAATTGCTTCTTAAACAGCCACCTTATATGTGTTTTGGTCAGTTTAACTCAGTTTTCGCTTTCCCGATAATTGAACTGTTGTAGCGGCTCTTTCTATACAGATGGTTTACGGCTCTTGTATGTGTTATTTGGCCTTTTCAGATTTAGGTAAGTTTTTGTCTTTCCATGAATATGAAATGGCAATAAATAGAATTGACGTGAATAGTGTGATTTAAGGCAAAATATAAAATTGAAGCTACTGTTTGCCCCAAAACACTGTCAAATAAATGTGTGAGTAGTGAATAATGAGGAATAAAGACAGCCGTATACAATTTTAACTAGAACCGACGTTATAAACGACGTTTCTGTTTGCTTATGCCGATCAAGTTTTGACTGTTAAATAACGTATAAAGTTTCGCAAAAATCGAACAATCAGTAATGATTGCATCTTATAGCATTGTGCCTTTAGACATGGTCAACAATTTGATATT
>JAFMSR010000235.1:0-67602 GCA_022818135.1 Saxidomus purpurata | reverse complement strand
GAAGGACTCGCTAAAATAGCAAACGAACAATGATTATATATTAAATAGTGCTCATGCAAAAATTCGCGAATAAACAGAAAATTTGAATATCGCGCAACAAACAACGCGCGAATATTAAGATTTGTACAGAAGGTCATAAGGACGGGTACACAATATACTATTTCCCATTATTGCTAACAATACAACACGATCATTGTTTATACCTCAACTTCCACGCCATCATTGCGTTGACCACCTGTGACGGTTTCCGTGAAGTAATTCACGAAGTAAGTGACCCTCCTTGGAGGCTGGAATTCGTCAATGAATGAAGCACCATTGGAGTGGAACGATATCGATTTATGTAATAACAGTGTGCTATACGAAGGGTCCTCCTCTGAGGGTACTTTTGACAGCCAGGATGGAGAGAGGACAAGATGGAAACCATCTGCTAACTGTTTTCCCCCTGCGAAACATGTGAAATATGATGTGAAATTCATTTGTTAAGTCTCCTCGTAATAAGTTGGTTATAACATACTATCATTATTTACTGAACACTTTTGCCATATTCAATATGGGGTGTGTTTTAATAAATAATGTTATTGACCGTGTTGTGTTATCGTTTTGCAAGTTTTATATTGTTATAAACACTGCTTCAACACAAAAACATTGATACATGTAACAAATACAAAATGTACATAAATATATGAGATTTATAAAAATCCAAAAATCTGCTTGTAGAAATCTCTACTAATTGATGCTAATGTAAATTCTTGTGATATCTGATGAAAGATCCGTTGACATTTTGGCATATGTGCCAGTGTGAAATTCCAAAATTGGTTGAAGTGTTTATGGACAAAATGATGTGTCGTGACAGATTCTTTCAAAATCAGGTATGCCTTCGTGTGCAACGCCCAAAACTCTTGCCAATGAAGTTGATGATACAAATGTATTGTGAAACCTATTCCAAGGCAAACATTTCGTCAAATAGCAGCGTGTTTTGATATTTCAGCAGCAAGCAGATTTATAATTTGAAGCATACGTTTAAAAGAAGACGCATTACTGCAAAATGTACTCAAGCATGGAAAAAAGTGCACATGAGTTCGAACTTTCAGACAATTGTTGAAAATGTACCCAAAATGTGACAAATCTTGTACCGCTGATGCAATGTGAGTGCCTTCTTTAGTAAAGTCGAAAGATAAATAATGTAGCTACAAAATGCAACTTTACTTTTTATTGTTTATAGTCCCGACCGACCGTGGGATTTCTCCCCTGGTGAACTCGCCGAGACCCCAGTGTGAGTCCCATGCATACTGGTACAAAAACATGTGTTTGTCGCATGACACGGCCTAGTCCCACAAGTCATTCTTGTAGTTTTTGATAGCGGAAATAATCCGCGATGTCCTATTAATGCGATTTGGGGTTTTATGGCCTTTTACTTTTCCAAGACTCCGAAGAAACATTTGTCTGGTACATGAAAAGCAATAGCATTTGCTATTTACATGTATCAGTGTTTTGTTTACCCTAAGCTGACTTTAAGAAAGCATTACTAGTATTCTTTAAAACTGGATTAAACGACTGAATTTCGTTTTCCCGTGTTTAACATATGATACACCAATCGTATAATACATGTATGTATACAAGGAAATACTGGAAGTGTAATGGGACTTTGGATATACATGTAGTTAATATGTTAATACATCAAAGCATTATGTTCCCACTCTTGTTTCTGTATTACAATACATAAACTATGCAAATGAGATACCATTAAAAATTCAGAAGATAAAGCCAGCAGCTGCTCGAATACTTAGACATATTTTTTTATAAATAGGAAACAGTTAACCTGAGTCAATAATTTAAATCATGGTGTGTTCTTTTTTCAAATGTAGTCATAACGTTCATTGTTTAAGAAATACTATCCGTTCCAGCGGTGTTCATCGTCTAATATACAATAATTTGGAGTTCAGAACGACAAATAATTGTTTATTAGACGATAACAACGCTGAAAAGGATGTTATTTCGATTCTAACATGACCAGATATTACAAAATATGAATAAATGCAAAGAGTTATTTTCTACGCGGATATTTATTTCACGTCGTGAGGCACACTATGCCGTCATTTTTGACGCGTTTCCCGCGTTGTTTATGGCATAATATAATATGATAGCATACTACTCTTTGTATATACAGACAGACTCGTGTGTCATGTTAGAGTTTATGATAATTTATATACGTGTATCATAGTCATTAAAGTATCTTTAACTTTTAAAACGTAACTATGCATGAAGTTTTTATGTACAAAGTACATGCACACTAGTATAGTAACACATTTATTCTATGGCTCAGTGAATACATGAAGTTCGTACATATAAAGTACATGTACATGAATATAGTAATATATTTATTGTGCTAACCTCAGAAGTCTTGCGATGTACATGTACTAGTACCTTATAGTGTTATCATGTTGTTAATATCTTCAAATGTCCCCAGGGTTGATACGTTAAAACGATTTTCCTATGTTATAATTTTACTTGAAAGTGTTCTTTAATATAGATACAATAATGATAGTTCTATTACATGTACATAGGAATAGTCCAACATTGCTTTTGTTTTCATGTGTAAAGTCCCAGGATCTTTTTGAATTTACTGATATTGTAAAATAAATATAATTGAAACAAAAATGTAGGATAATGAAAGAACCATATTCTATTCACTCTAAGACGATGTTAACATATTCATTTCTTTTGTATTTAAGTCGCTTTTTCACGAAAACGAGTTGCCAGGAAGCCTTTTTATTTATTGCAATATGATTGAAAAAATACTGCTCTATATTTCTAGCATGTAAATCGATTAAAAAAGTAAAGTTATAAATGTTTTTGGTACAACTAAAGGTCATTTCCGCCGGTAAGACAACCTCTCTTGGTAAAATAAGAGCTACTTGTCAATGTGGTCCTGGGACTTTAAGTATTGTGTAACATAAAACGGAATTATCATCCTGGAGATATCAAGTATAAAGTCTTGTCTGATTACTGTGGTAAGATAAAACCTGCTCTAAACAATAGAAGTGTTTACAGGAGTTCTTTTCACTTTTACTTTACCTTCCAGAAGAATACCAATGCATTCCACAGGAGAAGAGAGCAAGACTACGTTTACACATTCCTTGTTTTGACGTTTTCTTGGTTGTGACGTCCTGTCAATTGTCTCCGTGTGTCCTGTTTCGTACAGTGTGTACTGTAATGAGATGTAGTAGTCCTGTAGATACTGGTCTCCCGCCGGAGGCTTCAAATTATAGAAATATAACTTCTGTGACGAATATATTACTGAATACTGTAAAATGAGTTATTTTCGCGATGATTTAATTTTCGCTATTTTCGCAAATTTCACTTTTCGCTAATTTAAAAAATCTCGCGAAAGATTCACTTCACATATTTTTACTACTAGAGAATGTTCGCGGATATTAAATTCTCGAGTTAGTTTGTCTGCTCACAAATCGCAAAATGTTCGTCACGCGAAAATTACCCAATTTACATTTATTCATTAAATTGCGATAAACATTTGTGATATCTAAAATGCTAGCTAGTGTACAAGTTATGTATTGTACTGCATTTTAACTATGATAGATGTGATTAAATGTCTAACCCATGTAATACCCGCTATCGAAGAACGTAAAATGATTGAAAGATGAACGTTTCAAGTCTCGAGACAGGAGAATTTACGGCAGCCACTTAACCATTGATGCAAGTATATTCCGCGAAGAAAACTTAATATACAATGTAGATACAAATGTAGTTAGTGTTTGAAATATTTTTGTCCAATCGCAGCACAGTACTGGCTGCACTTTAACTTGGTTAAATCAATAATTATATTCTGAGTCAGTAAGTGGGTGAATAATGCTCATTTACAAAAAAAAAATTCAAACACTAAGAAAGTTTATGTTTATATTGATACATTTACTGGATCTAAGCGGTCGCGCGCCTGACTAATTTATTTTAATAAAAGCATCAAAATAAACACTAACCTATACACAAAAAACTGATTAGATATATGTACATCCAGGTACTGAATTTTCAGGTATTTGCGTTACTTAGTGTAAGAAAGTGTTGTTTTTATGCATTTACGAAAAGAAATTGATCAGACGCGACGCATGCCGCGCGGCCAATTTATTGTACGGTAGCAAATGCATCAAAATGAACATTATACTATCTAGTGTTTGAAATTAATTTTTGTAAACCAGCATTATTCTCCTTTTTACCGATTGGACAAAAATAATTTTAACACTAAGTACGCATAAGAAAAATTGCATTTTTTTCAGAAGACATAATACCTTTCTGTGCCTTATCAAACGCTTATATTAAATAATTCCTTACATGTACCTGTATCTAGTGGTTGTTAAATGCAAACATAACCTACCAGTTTTCCCCAAGCCTTTGGTGGACTTAGATTCACATCTGTTTCCCAGGCAACATAAGAACCATGCGCTTTGGAATAATTTTCACACATTTCAGACAGTTCTTTTGCCATGTCGTCTTTATCGGCGTCTATGCCATGCAACAAAGAGTTTTTCTTCAAAAACAGAAACATTAGACAAATGTTGTGTCGATCATTGAAGTGTACACAACTTTGACGTTACGTTGCTAAGTAATTTATATTGTATGCTATATTTGCCCTGATGATATAGTGAAACCGGTTGGCAAATACAAATAGAAAACTCATATAGTGTCATTATTTTCATTTTATTTATAATTTACTTATTCCGGCATATCGTTTAACATTTTTCATATATATATCTATGCCATGCAACAAAGAGTTTTTCTTCAAAAAACAGAAACATTAGACAAATGTTGTGTCGATCATTGAAGTTAATCTTGTGCTATTGCGAAAAAGCAGTTAATGAAAAGAATATATATATATATAAAAGGTTTGATGTTGGTAGTAAAATATTATGGTCGACCGGGAGATTTGAAACAGATATTGTTTTGGACTTGTTCATGTTCACCGTTAAAACAACTTCACTTTATTCAATTATAATTAAAAAGCAACATGCGGAAAAAATGCATTACGTAGTAAGTATTTGCATTTTCTACATGACTGACTGAGCATAAACGTGCACAGTTTTTCCTCGAGATTATTTTAAATTACAAGTTAATAAAAATATGTATACAATTTAATATCAATACAATTTTTTAAAAAGCATTTGATAAACAGTTCTTTAATTTTCAAATACCGTTACGAGCTAAATTGCAATTGTTTTCGGTGTTTTATGGCGAAAGTTGGTTGCAAAATATTGATACATTCTTGACATCCTTTATCGAACTCATTATCATGTATTGTTTAATAACTTCCAACGACACTGTGCAAGAAATGAAAATACATTCGGCACCAATCCGTCAACATTAGTTTCAAATACTTAACACTGTGCACTGGACAGATAATCAGTGAAACAAATGTGCAACTGGATAGACAATCAGTTAAGCGAAAGATCTCTTAAGAGCTGTAATGAACAATCTTACAAACGTCGACATTAATACATGTAATGTTCAAATGTCTATTTAATATTGAAAATAGTCCAATATGGCGCTTTATTAAATAAGAGGCAATCCTCGGCGATAAGAACTAAGGAAGTCAGAGTAATCGGTAAACATAGCTGGATACATTTTCAATATTTTCAAGGACTCCCGACATGTTGAAATAGCGACAAGCGAAGAAAAAATGCTAACGAAACATTTACTATTTGACAAAAATGGTACAAACAAAAACTACAAATTACACTTTGTCGACAACTGTTTTAACAATATGTGTTCAAGTTACTTGTCCTCAGTATAAAACTTTTAACTGAAGTTTTCACCAGACGAATGCCGGCTGTTAATGTGTATTGACGTTTGCTGTTAACTCTCTCGTGTATCATAAGTAAGGTCTCCTTGAAATAGAACAAATACTGCATGATAATGTGTAACTGTTTTAAAAACATGGCTGTTAGTTTCTAAAGTATTCACAAATGTACATGTACTACGTAGTTTCGTAAAAATCTTATCTTGTAAACGTACGCCTCAATGTAGCAGGCACCCAAACATATTTTGGAAAGTTCCAAATGAAACAGTTGTACATTAATTAACTATGATGTCACAGAGACAAGACACTACCCGCAAAATCATTGTTAGTGGGTATTGACTTAAGTTTGCAATCACGTTTCAAGGTAGTGCGATTTTAAAATAACCACGCTTATGTCGCAAAACCAATTTTGTTTCACACATCCGGAAAAATGTATAAAATGTCCTTTTATCAAGTTTGTTCATGCCGTTGTAAACATTATATTCATACTTGAGTTGGCCGGATCAGGTAAACAAAAAGATCTTAAAATAAAACTACACCTCACTAACTCATATTGATCAATAAAATTTCAAATTATGTATATTTCTTTGCCACTGAAACGTTTTGGTATAAACTGTTTTCTATCTCTATTAAATGTTTTCGATAAGGAGAGACGAATACAAAATACAATACTTACCGATTTACATATTCCATTGAGACTAAGATGAAATAATTTTATAATAGTGTTCACCAATCATAATAAAGCGCAACCAGAATGCATTCTGAGGTCGATTTCTTCACAAAAGTGCTCGTACCCTACTCCATGCTGGATATAGCTTGTAATGATGTCGATGTACAAGGAAAATATATTAACTTGTAAAATAGTTTAACCTCAATCGGAGATGAGCTAAAAAATGTATAGTAATGAGAAGCCAGCTGCATTAAACTTGACAAAGTGGGGAATGGCATGTGAGAAACACATTACAGGTGTGCGCTGTTACTGTAACTGTTTTGATCTTAGTAGATAATAATATATACAAAATTTAAAAAACTATTAACTGTAATTTCAGACCTATAGTAATGAGAATTTTCAAGTTTGTTGTAAGCGGCAGTGAACTTGAAAAAGAGGCGCAAATATTACAGGTGTATAAAAAAACTAGAGTACTTAAAAGGCAATTTTATTTTTACTGCCTTGTTTAGAAAAAGTGATAATTAGAATGTTTTAGCTATTTAATTTTGACAACCGGTTTCAGAGAAATAGAATTTAAAAGTTTTAATAATGAATAATTATATAAGAACAAAATAATTAAAGGGCACTTACTCTGGAGTTATTAAGACAATACTGACAAAAGTTGCTTGTACATCACCGCATTATGCTGACCTATACTTCATTCTAAAAACTGACCCTCTCATTTAATAAGTTTTTATATGCACACTATCTTCAATTATTGTTCTCTGAAACAAAACGTATTTCCCGCCAAACTTCAAGGGATATTATTTTGATGCTGTTCGTCTGTCCAGAACTTTAGCTACGTAACTGTTTGATGGAATTTCATGAAACTTAATATAAGTATTTAAGAAATCCTCAGCTTCTTTACAGAATACTTTTTTTTAAAAAAGTGGTATACTCTTAAGAGCCACATTTGTTATACAAAAAATCCATTTTCAAAATTTTTCATTGTTAGAGACTACAGAATTGATTATTCGTGACAAACATAATCAAATTCTGACAAGCCATTAGATTAAAAGTATCTATAAATGTCGTCAGTACATGTAGATGCATAAAAGTTATATCTTGTCAACGTACCTCTCAATGTAGCAGGTACCCAGACATATTTCGGAAAGTTCCAACTTGGATCCTTTAGATTAGGCAGTTGCACACTTATTAACCCTTTTGCCACAGAGACAAGACACTATTATAGTAGTCGGTATTTACTTTAGTTTGTAATCATGTTTCAAGTTAGTGCGATTTAAATAATAAACACTGTAATGTTGCAAATATTTGGCTAAACGCTACGCTCCTCTTCCCTCGGGCAAAATGTATAGAAAATCGTTTTTATTAAGTTTTTTAATTATCTCATGTCAATGTCCATTGTACACATTATATTCCAACTTGGGATGGGTTGGGTTGAAACAAGAACTAACTTTAAAAAAGAGATTGTAGGCGCAATTGTGAGTATATGAAAGCGATTGGTAGCTACATTTTATAGTAAAACATCCTGTCAAGTTTAATTTTATGCAGTTCGAAATCGCCAAATGTCACAGGGTGAGAAAAAGTGTGCATCCTGATCGGGACGCGAACGCAGGGCCCTTCGCTTAAAGATTTTGAAGAGCGTACTCTCCCGACCGAGATAACCGCTTCCACACTTCCCCAATTGTAATTAAGTCTGTATCGTAACATGCGTATCAGGAAAACAAGCTTAATCCTTGTTTTTCTTATCAATTTTTTCACTCGAAATTTTGACCGTTATTCACATACGTTTGGCGTTAACAACATATTAGTTTATACTAATTTATTAATGTTCCAAATTGGATCCTATAAATGAGACAGTTATACACTACTGCATTCTGTTGCAACACGGACGAGACACTTCTTATATACTTAATTCAAATTTCATGAAATTCTATCTATTGGTTGAAAATATGTGATGATCTTCGACGTCTGTCCGTCCGTCCGCCCGTCTGTTCCAGCCGTTGACTCCTCCTACACTGTTTGCAAAAGGAATTTGAAAGAAACTTTACCACAGTATTGCTATGACCTTCTGGCAAAGCAGAACACTTTTAGAATTTTCACTTGGCCCTGGCTGTTAAGATGTGTGGTTTTGGACAGGGTGAGATCATTACACAATACAACAATACCTTCCATAATCAAAGCGCTGTGAGCGCTGAAGGCCTGGGGGCTATAAATTAACTCCCCGAAAAACAACTTCTGACCTACGTGTTTTACCTAAAGCGCGGGTCGAAATGTGCAGAGGACGAAATTCAATATATGACACAGAATGAATGATTCACAAATATATGGGTGGCAGGGAAGTTTGTTTTATTATAAAACGTACGTTAAATGAAAAATAATCACATAGTCAACATTATAAATTGTTTAAGCCAATAAAAATAATCCGATCTGCGCTTTGTACAACTTCAAGCGTTATGATCTGATGATGTGGATCGAAAATTATTGTGTACCAAGGACAAGACCTTGAAACATAAATAAACAAAGCAATACCAGCAATGAATTATAAATACAGTACTGTACAATGTGTATAACAGAGAAAACCAAAAATGATTCTGGGTTACCTTGTAGTTGTAATCGGTGAAACAGTTCACTGGGCCTTGACATGCAGCGTCCTCGATAAATGGCGGGTGATTATGATCGCGTGAGTTCCTTCTCGGGAATGTACGTAAATTATATCTTTTTTTAGAGAAATTTATTTTTAGGTAAATATATATATAATCGTTCGTAAATAACAAAGTTGTCAATGAAATAACATCGGAAATTTGAAAATCAAACTACAAACTCTTATATCGAACGCCGTACGTTTCCGTAAATTTCCGTAAATATCCGTACTTTTCCGTGATATGCATATGATTATCTTCCGTAATCAGCTAACAGCGCATTAATTTCTAAAACAGAAAAAAATGTGTAATGCAGCCCGTAAGCTATATACCTTCCTGCAATCGTTTTAAGTTGTATGTACTCTTTTTATTTGTAGTATGTTCTTATCATATGCGACATTTAAACAGAAGATTGATTTGGTCTGCCTTGCACTACATTCGCATAGCGCATGTTTACAGTTGTTATTCGCACATAGCACAGTTAAATTTCTTGCAGTGTTTGAAATGTGGTATGCTAACTTAGGCCTAGGGGACTTTCAGTCCCCAGGCCAAACAGAGAACACTTCAGTATATTACACTCAAACTTGGTATGCAGGTTGGTTATGACTAGTAGAACACCTCTACTTATATTGACTATATTGAGGCCAGTATGTCAAACGTCAAGGTCCCCTTTATGGCTGGTGAATGAATGTCCAGCGATTTGAACATATTGTACAATAGCGGTAATCTGTGATTCTGAGAACGCAATGCTTGAGATAGGCATACAAACCGAGGTTTAGCTACCTGTAAAGGCAGGTTTAATGGTTTAAGCCTTAGTTTTTAAGCACATCTACATAGTAGACAGTTTTAGGGTTTAAGTGAGAGCAGCCGTAATACATCGCTTTGTTTGGTGAACTGGTCGACGACTTTTTTAAGGTATTTTGTTTAGTTTGAATAGTTCCTGCAATGCACATTTGAGTGACTTTTTTATTTTCATTTGTTCCAGTTGTCCTAGATTTGTGCATATCTTTCGTTAATTAGTACACCTTTCGTAGTGGTCAGCCAAGTGTGCACAGGATGTCAAATACACGGAGATGCACGTGTTTAATTTAGGTGTTAAGGTCGGTTGTTTTGATAAGGTATTAGTATCAAATTGTTGCAATTAATTATGTGACAGCACCTAGGAAAATATATTGCTAGCGAAAAGTTATTTTCTGCAGGCTTACACATGTAAGAATAAGCTGTGTAGTTGAATATTTACAGACAGTTGTAACGATCAGCGCCATGGTTTACACTTTGTCTTTTTCTGCAGTACTTATATTACTATATAAGTGCTGTAGATTATACTGGTAAAATAAATTGTCCTAAAGCAAATCCGCCTACATATCTGCTGAAATGTTTTCAGATAAAATCTAAACTTAAGGAAATGATAATTTTTAGTTGGATATATGCGTGAAAATATTTTTAGAGAAGGTAAATATACTTTGGGTACATATGTAGTCAAGGAATTTACCTTCTTGAAAGAAAAATTGAATGTGGATAGGATAGTCTATATCTAAATAACCTTCGATACATCGAGTGAATCTCCCGGCGAGGTAACTTGAAAAAAGCGCCGTTAAATCTCTATGAATTCATGTCGTGAGATCGAATCCCAATGATACCCAAAGACGTTTTAGTTGATACTTGTGATGACAAACTAGGGAACTATAAAATTCTGATTAATCTAAAAAGAAGTATGTTGCTTTATTCAAATAGCGTTACAGTTAATTGGCACTGACTACTGCCCTCGAGAATAAGACGGGGAACATTTGAAGAGTGCTTCATGAGTGGCGCGGTGGTCGATTGGTTCATGCTCTGGACTACCAATCCGGGGGCCCCCGGTTCGAATCCCGGAAAGCACTGGAAATTTCAAAAACGCATTTCAGTGTTTCCCACCCTTCTAGAGATGAACTGATTAGAAAACAAGAGGTAGTCTCACGTGTACAGTGTAACCTCCACTAACGGTCACCTCCCACCGCAAGCCACCTCCTTACAACAGCCAAGTTGAATTCCCCCGTTGGTTTTTCTATATGTTTTACCTCCCACCAACAGCCACCTCCAAACTCCGGCCAACGGCCACTATTTTTCATCCCGAATTGACAGAAAATCTCTCAAACGGCCAAGGAACACACTAATCGGCCGTCAAAATTAAGACCGGAAAAGCTTTCCATAAACAATTTTCGGAAAATGTCGAATTATATTTTGGAATGAACTTGGGTCGTTGTCGGACGCGAGAATCACCCACAAAATTTCTGTTTTCGTACACAACAGTTGCCCATTTCTTGTTTCCTGAGATGCACTACGACATCCATAAATTGGTCTATTGTTGAGTATTTACTGTTCAATGTCCCAAGTTTAGACACATTAGGGGGCCAGAAATGGTTCACCGTCGTATACGACATTCCCCCAATATTGGATTCTGATATTTATGTACACAAATATCCCAAAATTGGTTCATTGTCGCAAAAGATGTTACCAGCGCCCATTTCTGGTTTCCTGAGATGTACTACGACATCCATATTTTGGTCTATTGTCATATAACAACGAAGAAGAATTACTGCATGGTGAATTAAAAGGTTGGAGTAATTGTCCCAAAGCAAAACTATCATGACAGTATTAAAACCTATGCACATTTAAACATTATTATGTATTTTGAGCATGCTCGTTCTTTTTGTAACGATGCACAAAGTCTTGCTGCGTGACTGCTTCGTGACAAAGCTGTGGTGTGTACAATATCTGCTGCAGTTTATATTTTAAAGGTTTATTTTCCTGTTTCATAAGACAGAAACAAGAATTTTCAAAATACATAAGCCTCTATATTCCCTACTTACGATACAACAGATGTTGGATGTCTTTTCAAACTGAATGATAGATAATACCTAAACAGGCGTCTATATACTTACACACTGCTTTATACATTTTACGCACGCAATTCGGCTTGGTAGAGGATACGCGATAGCATTGAAATACTGCAAATCATGATGCTCGTATTCCATGTTTTAACAATACATAGGATTACTTCTTTTTCAGTCGTTTTTTTCTGTAGATATACAACATAATAAATTATTTACAGTCAGAGTAACTTGGTGAAGATAAAAAGATATAAAGAAAATTAGAAGTATTTTTACATATCTTAAATAGACACATTTATAGGAAGTTAGAGTTCCAATGAACCTCCATGACCCTTAAATATAATGATATGTTATTTTCACAACTTTCTGTAACGACTCAAACAATTTTCAGAAAATGACAGATATTCCTGTTAAGAAACAGTGTAAACCGTATTTAAAGATTTAAGACTGAATAAAAATACATATGCATGTGCAAGTTCAGTTACCAGAACAACAAAGTGCAGCAAAACACGTCTGTATAAATGTATCTTGGAGGATATCTGAAACGGTAACAGTATCTTTTATATTAGATTCGAGTAATCTAGTGAAGGGCCTTATATATATCACCCGTGTATAAATTATGTATGTTGTAAAATGGTATTGTCGACTGAAAAATGTGGGTTCCTTTTTCATGGTGCATATTCAGTTTATGTGTATATTGTATTTGTTTCGTAATAACGTAAAAAAACTTTTTTAATTCATTTTATTTAAGAATTGTTTTGTTTGCCTTTTACATTGCAATTGTCAAAATTTGCTTGAAAACGGCCGGTGTCAGTGAACTATTCTAGAGAATATCTGATGCGTTTACTCGAAGATGCGGTCGTTCGAAATTATATTACAGTCCCTTGGCACTACGAGTGACCGCAAATTGACTGTACAATATTACGTTCAACATAACTTTAACATAAAACATGCAATCAACAATCGCCTTATTCTAGTTCAACAGTAGCCCGCATAATGTTTGTGAAAGTATTCAACTGAACAACGATTCTGGGCAGCTGTCGTATCCGCTCATGACCCAAAGTTATGCTATTGTTTTTGTCAAAGTATTCAACTTAACACAAGTTCTCGGCAGCTGTCGTATCCGCTCATTACCAAAGATAGGCTATTCTCGCGTCCGCTCAATACCCAACGTTAGGCTATTCTCGCGTCCGCCCACGACCAAAATATATGAAATTTCGGTAAATAGACATGTTTCAGGAAGCGCGTGATCCTATTTGTTCGGATTCCTTTCTCATTGTCTACTTACGGAGTGCAAAATATATGTCAATCAGCGTGTTTAAGGATAATATGTTTAAAAATTGATAATTGATCCAACTCAAAGGTAATCAAGTTTGATCATTTACACGGTGTTGTTTGCTAACTTTGATTTTCATCTGATTGCGGCTGAAAGGGAGTCTTTAAAATGTTTAGTACCAAAAGCATAAACCCGCAAAAACACCAAAAAAGCTGATAATATATATTACCGCAAAAAAATCCCTCTGAGCAACAGACACCTCTGGACAACAGCCAATTTCCAGTCATCCTGCTGTTGGCTGTTGTAGGGAGGTTGCACTGTATTAGTGCTATACATCGGACACGTAAATGAGAAAAGGTGTTTATTCGTTTAAAAAGAGTTAGGGTCTGGTATCCGGATTCCCTTGTATCTGCATCTGTCTCTTCAATCTGCGGTTGTCTTGGCAAGTTCACCCGGTGACAAATCCTAGGGTCGGCCGGGCTATATAAACGATCTACTAAATTAAAAGGACAGTGCTTGCTAATACAGCGTACCTTAGAGTAAGCGGCGCTACACATTTAAACTACAACTATAAACTACTATAAATTACTGAATTGATTTCAAATTATGGCCTTTGTTGGACTTCAACATTCTGGTTAACGTTTTGCTTCTAATTTGGTTTAAGTTTTGCAAGGTTCTCTCATGCATATGATATATTTCAATAACCACCTAGGATTGATTGGAAACTTGGGCAATGTTTTCAAGGGTATCCGTCAGTCTAGTTAGATAACTCTTGACTGAATTAAATTCAAATTTAGACCCTTGTTGGACGCACGACAGTTTTGTTAGAGTTTTACATGCAAGTTACTATCATGTACATATCTCATTAACCAGTGATTGTATTGATTTAAAACTTTATGAAACTTCTCAGGGGTACAAATGTATCAGAGAATCAAGTCAAACTGTTTACCAAATTTGATTTATATTATGGTCCTTGTTCAACTTAGAAATTGCAGTTAAAGTTTGGTATGCAAGCTACTGTTAGCCTTATACCCCAGTAACGTACATGTATGTTTCGATTGATTTGAAACTTCAGTGAAGCCTTCATTTATATCAAACGTTCAAGTTACATAGCTCTTGATTGAAATTAATACGAATTATGAATTTTTCAACAAATAAATGAAAGTAAACTGAAACTTGATTATGATGATGATGTTTTTACACCCATATCAGATTATCAATTTACTGAGCAGAACACTTAAACACTGCCAAGAGCTTCCATGTTTTATTTCAACGTGCAGTCAATATCACTTACAAAACCATTTATAATTGAAAACTTTTCTACAACAAATTTGTCTTGCATATCAGATTTAATTTAATTCCAAGAAATAAATACTATAATGGAGAAATGATTTGTATCTGTGCGTTCCTAGCACGACTACTAGATTAATGTCGGTACTTCTTTGAAAAACTTTCAAACGTACAATTCAAGAATAATGCTCCAAAATTACCGGTAATACTTTGAACTATTAAACAGATACTTCAATATCACATTTATCCAATTTTGTCGTAAAACGTTTCACAAAATGTTCTCAATCCAAGAAATTGTATAAAAGAGTACTATTCATTAAAAGTATTTTAGAAACTGTTGTACTTTATAGCTGTCTTGATCGATATCTAATTCACTACATATTTCCAGTAGTTTCATTTTCGCTCCTGGTGCTGTTGTTGCGGACACCGCAATATTGGCTATGGGTTCTTCGTATTGACCAGTTGGCATTTCGTTTTCCTCACTAAGCTGTGTGTAAACAATCTCATCCTTTGCCATTAGTTCATTCAGCTTATGTCTGTAACTCTTCTCACTCACCACATGAGAGTGTGCTGATGGTATAAGCATTACACCCATCATATGAGTGTCCGGAGGATGTTTGGGGACGTAAGGTCTTACACCACTAGCGATCATGGAAGCAAACAACATCAGATCTACGCCGTAAATTCTTCTAATCCAGTCACGGAGATAGAATCCACCCATCCGGGCATTAATTTCTATCAATTTTGGTCCCGTCTTGGTCATCAGCAGCTCCACATTGAATGTACCGTCAGACAAACCTATATTTATAAAAACTGATATTGAACTGCTCTTGTTCAAAGCGAAGTCATTATTTCAGAATTTAGGCTGTACATTTTAGACAATCATTATAGCAAAACTTCTTTGAAACATACTAGAAAATAATCTTCTTTACACTTTTAATTCAGCTCCGTGATTTAATAGAATGTGCGTTGCAATCAGAGAGTTATACACAATAAATTGTGTGAAAGATATACTTAGTCTATCAATATATGTGTAGCATTTTTGATAATATTTTATAAATGATATGTGCATATGGATGCGTTTACTAAGAAAAGCATAAAGACTCAAGTTTGTTTCTCAATAAAGACAATTCAAACAGAGTAAGCATATACACTTTTAGTTTACTTGAATCATGTACAATTTTAAATAATCCTATAAGCTCTTAACCTGACAAGGTTGGAGATATCATCTATATACTATGAGTGATATGGAGCTGCACTGATATTACGTCATCGTCTAGAAAAATGAAAGGTACCAAATATTTTTTTGATTTGATTGGGCAGTATATGCAGTTTTGATGGCTGAATCATTTTGAGCATTACAAAGTAATCATAGTAAAAGTGATATTGTCACTTGACAATCCAATAAATTTGAATGACATTGAACGGAAACGCTTTTGTTTTGTTCAAAGATACTGCCAATAATTATATGTTTACTTCTAACTTTTTGTGACTACAGAATTCTTGAATTTAGAAAAGTAAGGGGGTATTACCTATTTCAGAACAACACTGGTATGCTGCAGAAATGAGCTGCGCTTGTTTGGCTGTCGGTAAAGAGGAAGGCATAACAGCTGCTGTTTCTTAAATAAATCAGTTACAACATAGACTTAAATGATGAAGGCATAATCATTGTCGTTTCTATAATAAATGTAATTGTGAGTATGAAGTGAAAAAAAAACGTTTTATTTTACCTTGATTTCATCTTATTATTGTATGATGATTGCTCCTATTTCAAACTGATGCGGAAATCAAACTCATCTATATTGAGGCTAAACGCCCTTTTTCAGTAGACTTACAGTTATATACAGGCGGACAGTGTCTCTAATAAGTTATTTGGAAGAACCAGTTCTAGACTGCCTTCTTAGGCACAGTCACCTTAAGTTTGGACCCCGCCCTTATGATCCGCCACTGCAAATCTACTACATGAATCACAGCGTAAACTTGTGTAAACATCAGGTGAACATCTTAATCCATCGTTTTATACTGAGTTATAATAAATGACATGTACATGTACAAGTTTAAAAACAATATCGTTCACAATTTACTGCATTAATTATTTTTTCACATTTAAACATGGCAATTTAATACCTGCATTTGTCTATGTAAATGGGAAGTAACAGCTGAGAGAGTAGGGTAAACTCCAGGACGCTGTTACTTCCACTTACAATAGTAAGTAGCTTCATGACAAAGTAGTTCCTAGAAAGAAATACTTGCGCAGCTAGCTTGTTATTAATAATGAATGTGCCACTGAAATATATTATTCTCAAATCTGATTCATCAGATTGATGTACATTAATGTTGCATAAAACAGGTTTGGAAATAAACCTAAATATCAAGGGCTTTACTGATCTGCGTTTGCAAGATTTATTTGAATCTCATTGAACTACATGTATATGAACTGCGTATGAATTATTGTGGGCTGTAATTAGGCAGAATGCTACATGACTCTGAGCAATCCAATAAGAAGGTGTTTATTGATAAAAATCACCTTCAAAAAATGCTTCGAACCTACTAACAACCATATAATGTACAAATTATGAAACTTTCTCGGCTAATCGCCGGGATTCTCATCATTTATTCTTGATTTTCTTGATAAACTAAAAGAGCCTGCGATATTTACTGGTTCAATAAGGCAACAATTATGCTCAATAACCATACTAGTATCATCCTTACAAGTACAAGCATTCCATCAGAATTATTCAAAAGTCACCACACAAATGAATACTTCAATGTTAACGAAGGTTAAACATTTGCATTAAATTTCGATTATTTCCCGTACAGATACCCTAATGCACCATTTGGCGCATATATGTTACGTGGAACAAGACATGTCCAACGAGTACCAGTTTATAACCGTGTCGCCTTAGAAAATTTGGAGCCCTTATATTATGCTTGTTAGTCGGTCCACGGAAGTATACACTACACGGAATAGCGACCGTGTAAAATCTCGTTATTTCACTAGGACCCCAAAGAAATTTTATCGATCTTTGTCACGTGGACGTTTTTGTGTGATAATAAAGCGTCTAAATGTTGCTGGTTAAACAACAACCATTGAATTATAATTCTGTGATATAATTTACCATTGTTTTAATAAAGTTTGACCCAAAAGAGAAAAAAAATATTGTTTTATTTGATAACCTACGTTTTTTGTTTATTTATAATATACAACTTGTATTAATTATATGTGCATTCAGTACTGTTTCAGTTTGTCCCAAACTTGAGAACAGGGTCTACTGTATCAATAAAATTATGGACGATTTTATGAAATTAGTTTCTGTAAAAAAGTTAATTGCTTGTTTAAGAATAAGTTTTAAATATCTTGTATTTGTACAATAAGTAAGGGCGTTAATTAGGCGCAAACACTCTTATGTTCTGAAATTGTTTCATACTATTTGATACTAGCTGGTTTTGTTTGACTTGACTCTTGACTTTGTAGTTGATAGTATCAAATAGTCAGCGCTTGGGCTTACCAGATCTCGGAAATTCGCGAAGGCTCTAGTGAAAACACGAGATCTAATTCATAAATGTCTTAAAGTCGCTATTCCGTGTAGTGTATAGTTCTGTGGTCGGCCAGAGATGTTTGAATGGTTTCATTTGTTTTCAAACTTGCTTTACATTGTTTTCTTGTTGGTTTTTTTTGTATATGTTTACATTGAATTTACGTTGTGATAATAGGTTTGCAGGAGCGGTTCATAGTGACGGGGTCCAATCTTGAAAGGGGTGTGTTCTTAGGTAAGAAATTGCCAAATTGTAAAGAATCAAGTCTATGACGGGGTTCGAACCAATGACCCTTAACCAACTTTTATGTTTTACGAAAGTAGCTTCACAATCAATATTACTTATAATATACATGTCCTTCGTGTACAATTTCTATATAATTATACGTTCTATGAAGCAGATAGTACAAATGTACATTGTTTTGTCACTAAGCTGATATTAACTTTATTGATTGTAATTATTAATAAAAATCAAATATTATGTACATTGTAGCTTACCTGTAAAAAATGGACGTCTGGTCGGTCCGTTATCTAAGATGAATGCACCAATAAGTTTTTTGTCATACATAACGACGTCAACATCGTGTTCAGATCCCGTGTGGAAGTTCATGGCAACCATAGTATTATCATGTCCTAATCCAATTCCTGGGAAATCTGATTTCGTCTTAAAAGTATCAGATACCTCATGATACTTGCTCTTCAGCTCGTCTTCATTATTGACCACTGATACACCAACCGCACCCGATCCATGCTCTAGTTTAAGGCAGACAGGAAACTGGATACTGAAATAAGGGAACGTTACGCTTACACCAAGGAACTAAGAACACTATTTAGTTTACTTTACTTTAGTTTTACATGTTCTTTTATCTGGATGTCATACACCAATTTGCAACTTTTTACCTCAGTAGTACGTGTGTCAAAAGTTTACCTACAACTAACAAAGGAATTACTTTATAACCACGAGTTTATGGTTATAAGGGTTTCAAGTGAACAAGTTTTCGGATATTTGTGCAGACATTGCTGTTATTGACGAACGAATATCGAGATAATAAATGAATATATTAGGTATTGTTGCAATTTTCATTAAGTTGAATATTCAAACCGCCGCCTCGAAAACAGGTCAGTGTCAAAAAGTTTGCTATGCAAGTCCCTATAAAAACTTGAAGCATATCAGAAGAACATGCGACTTTTTTTTATAAAATACAGAAGGTTGTATGCATTCGTATTTATTTTGGTACTTCATCATTGGTGTGTCGAAGATATATGTCGATATTTATCGCTAGCTATTGCTTTTAAATAACAGCTCGGAAAGGTTAAATCGCCATTAGTATATATCTTTAAAAGTCAACTCGTATGTTCTTCAAACTAATCTGTTCAAAGAACTTATCTTACTCACTTTTTCGGCACCAATGTGATATCCTTTTCAGACTGTATGTGAATAGACTTTGAAGAATACAAGTAAGTTCTAGGCCAGTGAGGTATGTCAGCCTTGCGCGTACTGAGGACATTTTGCGTTCTACTTTTCTTCTTCCCTGTTAAAGCTGCTTTGTAACTTGAACCTGTGATAAAATATTTTATTTAAATTGTCTGACATAGCAAACTGGGCCAACTTTATAAACTGGGCCAACTTCGTTAGTCCGGAACGAGGTGAACAAATGCTTCAAAAGACAAAAATATTATTCAACAAGCTATTTCTTTATATCGCGGGCTAGATGCAAAACTATATTATCTGCATCTATTTCTACATAGAATAATTTCGCGTTCATCCCTCGAAATGTGAGTAAAATGGATTTGTTTCGGGAGACATATAATCGTAATGAATCTACTTCAAGTAGAGTGTATTTCCGAGTATCTATATTTTCATACATAATCACTAGCAAACATTTTATATTATAAGAAGCAATAAAAATACTATTATACTATGTTCGGCTATGCAAAGGGCAGTTATGGGGTAATCTATGCGATTAAATCAACTGGGCGTACTTGTGTATGAATACAATCAAGAAATATAAGACTTTCAACTTTGAACACTTATCCATCTGAACCTTTTGAGTGAAGTCCAGTCTAATAACTGCATTTGTTTCTGAGATATTAACTTGATTGGGATATTTCGCCAAATGATACAAGCATAAAAAGTGGCATAGTCTTAAAATCAATCATGCTAGGGTTACGGAACTTTTTGGATTACTGCATCTGGCACCTCTTGAGTGTGACACACATTAAAACATCATTATATTTAAATATTATCGTGTAAAAATAACAGGGAAACAACATTTAAAACAAAATACATGTACATTGTATTCTTTACATTAAGATTAAACATTAATAAAACAATCATGACTTTTTCTTATACAATATCCGCAATATTTCATATTTTGATGAAATATGAGATTTACTATGTACGAACCTTTAGTGCCCATCATTTCATTAACAAGAGCGGCCAAAGGGCCACATTCTTCCCAGAATGTAAGACAACCATCTACATGTATGCCTTGAGTATGGATGAGATTGTAAATGTTACATGCATGAGTACAATCTTTCTTGTGGTCATCAAAGTCGTAATGTATGAAACGATGAACTTGTTCTCTCGCTCGGTGGTCTGGGTTTGAATCCACAAGCAATATCTATTAAATATATAAGGCTGATATACTTTAATCTCATACGTATACATGTAAACTGTACATGTATACAAAAGTTTACCATATGGCTATAAAACATTTCTTTTTTTCACACACTTTGATTCAATCTTCTGTCGTTGTGTCAAACGATATAAGAAATTTGTAATCAAATCGCAGCAAGTCAAGTAAAAAGTAATACAGTATGCAATATTTCTTACAGTAATTCCCAGAATATTTTAGACTTCGAACTAAGAAAAGTGTAAACTGTTAACTTAACGTTTGTATTCATCAACAACCTAGGTACTTAATTTTGTATTCTACAATTGTCTTTACACATTTAAACCCAAAAAACATAGTACGTATTTATAACGGTGCCTGAATTGATGTCAATGTGTATGTAATATGAAACTATTAACAAATCATCGGAAATATCGACGATCATTTTCTATATGCAAACTGTTTTGCTAGTGGATGAATTGCTTTCCAATGAACAACATTTGTTTATAGGTAACGATTTACTTTAAGACCGTATTCCGCTGCTTCAGGCCATATGTTTCTTTTGCTGAAACCACCTCCACCAATCACAACAATTTGCTTTCCCATCATCACGTAACGTTGAGATCTTGATATCATATTCCTGACCAATGGCCGAACGCTTTGTCCTATAGAGTCGCCGCAATTATACCGGGACTCTTGTATATTAAGTTTACGTGATGCGACATTTTCTTCCAGTTTGGTTGAATTATACGTTGATGAGGTTTGAGTGTTTTCCCTTTTCGTATGTGTTGCTGATTCACGGATATGTACATCTCCAGTGTTTTTCTCAACTTTCCTATCCACAAGCATACGTTCACCAATGTTCAACATGAAATCATATAGCTGTGTATTGATCGTACAGTCGTGACGGTTGACCTCTATTCCGAAGGGAACTAATTTGCCTGCTTTCTTGGTCACAATCATATCGATTCCTTATATTTAATGGAAAATCAAAAAACATGGTAAGTTAATTTCTGTTACACGAGTTTCTGTGATCGAAGGTTAAATGAAGACATAAAGATAATAGTAAAGACATGCACGACGGTAAAATTAATTAAATTATGTTATAGACTGAATTGATACAGGCATTCTAACTCACATGTAGAGGTTGTAAATTTTCTACACACCCAGTTTTACGTGTAAATTTTAAAATACACTTCGTGCCTTCAGAGCAAATTATTCTTCAGAGCAAATTATTTGCTGCCCATTCCCTCCTTTCTCAGCACGCTTGCTTACATCCTAATTATGCTCACCTATGACATCTGTCTGTCCCCTGAGTGCTCCCCTTTTCTCAACGCTGAGCAGTTTTTCCTTCTCCATGACCTTTTCCAACACATCCGCTGACTGGTTCCTAATGTCCTGTTCCAACTTCTCTCTAGCTGGCTTATCGAATACATTGTATGCCAGCAGTGTACATTCAAGTGACTGTGACACGCTGTTTTCACAATTTATGGGTAACGTTTTATCATTTACTGCACAGTTTATCTGTTATTATAATAAAATAAAATGAGTAAAACTAATGCTATATGAGTTTGAATAAGCAATAATCATAGTCATAATCTGTTAGAAATTTACTCTGAAGAAATTGTTTAAGCAGATTATTTATGCAGATTATATATTATGGTAGCTGTAAAACTTTGTATCTTCTTGCCGCCAGTATGTCGATTTTGTTCTAGTTAAATCCTTGTTCAAGTCATGCGATACTAAAAAAAATGACTGATTTGATCTGCAGTATATATAAAATCTGTAAATTATGTAAAAGCGTGTGTAAAGGCGAATTTTGGTAGGGCGTTCGTGTATAGCAGCATAATATGTGGTTTCTATAAATGCTATTATGTCAATGTATGTGTCTTTCAGGATTGAGTGTATTCGAGCATCTTGCAACCTGCAAACAGTTCTGCCTTTTGTTCATATTACAATATGATCAGTAAAATTGCAATTGTATATGTCTACATGTATTTCACACTTCAAAATATCGAACATATGAACGAGTATTTCGTAGGAAATAAAACAAGTGCTGTTACCTATTGAAAATGAAGGTTTCAACGCAATAAAGTGTTAAAAAATAACCCGAATCCCATAATTCCATGGCCATCATATTGCTTGATTTATTAAATAATTCCAGACCGTTACTCTAACTTGGGTAATTTTCGCAATGATTTAGTTTTTGCGAATTTCCCACTTCGTTTATTTAAAATTCTAGTGAAAGGTTCATTTCACATAGATTCCTTTCGCTAATTAAAATTCGCGAATATACGTAAGTCTGTCTGTTCAGAAATCGCAAAATTTCCGTCACGCAAAAATTCCGCAAATTACAGTATTTCTTATTTTAACTTTCTAGGAAAGAGATCGTGGTTCGGTCACTTTTATTCGAATAATGATATTCTGTTATTTATTTAAAGATACTAGAAAACTAAAGATCATTTTGATTATATATTTGGTTTGGAATATGTTTAATGGCTACATGTACGTACAGAAATAGGATATACTATAAAGAAAGTAGATATTTACGAGAGTTGTTACTGGCGTATCATCGTGGTCCCTGCAAACAGTAGATCGTACACGGAACCCAAGTGTTTCATCAACTGACCACAGAAATGCTTGATTGTCGCCTGTTCGTAATAAACCAAAATATGATAGATAGTTCCAACATCTACAATTATACATGTATTTACCGCCCTTGCTCGGAATTATCAGTCGTGTTGGTAGGTAACTTTTTCTTTAAAGATATTTGGAACAAATCTACAAAACGATTATAAAAATAATTAGATAATTATATAAACATGATTAACCCATGATGTTGATACATGTATGGGCAGTTGTCTCAGCAGGTTCAATAAAATGTGACTGGCATACACAAATACTCTTGGTACATTCGTAATTATCACATATTTACGATAAAAAAATCCTATTGTTAGTTTTGCCTATCAAAAATGACTGACAGTTCAGAACAAGGGAGGTAAATATTGTAGATGTGGGAACTATCTATTGTGCATCAGAATAAGGTAACAAAAATCCTTTTAAACATTTTAGTGGTACAAGTTTTAACTGGATATGTAAGACATATTTTAATCAGATTCATTTGCAACAAATAGAATCTGAGTTAAATTTGAGAAACGTCCGTGAACTCTGTGTCCAATTATGACATTTGTGAGAAACGCGTTTCTTGTCGATATAATGGACCGCTGGTATTTATTAGAAATGCAAGACAATCATGTGATAATATGGCAAATAATATATAAATAATGTCAGAAATAGCGTTAAATATGTGACTTATTACATCGGAGTTCATTAATTTTAATTTAAAGCATCTACAAAAATCACTCTTTGTGATACAGTATATATTAAAGTGTGTACTAGGCAGACATTATATATTGTGGACTTTGATCTATAGTGGTGTTAACAATATGACCTACATGCACATACCGGTTTCCTGTGGTAAGAGATGCTCAACAAACTCTTCTACGATAACAGCACAGCCTTCATCAATCTCCAACAGCAATTCTTCAACAGCTTCGACAAGTGAAGATACATTCGGCGTACTGTGCAATGACATACCTACGCTGCCAAAGTATTTTGGTCCCGACGGTTTAACGACAATCTTAAAACACACAGCTTACCAGTTACATTGCATTTACAAATCTATGGCAAAAATTATTTCATAGCCCCAGTTTGTCTCTGTTTCGTAATATATCCGTTTAATGTCGAATGTAAGGTATTTCACTTACAACAAATAATCAGTAATGAGCAATATAACAAATACTACCCTTTATAGCGGAATATAATAATTATCGAAAAAGAAAATCAGAGCACTGATAATTTACAGATTTATCGGCATGTTTTGGCCATAAAGCCTTCTTCAGAATAAATGTATATCTATAATACTTTATAGCCGTCAATACATGTAACTGACGTTCATTTATTGTTTTTCATTTCGGAACCATAGGTAGATCTAGTCAGGAAAAGATGAACAATAGTGTTCAACAATGGACGTATGACACTCTTTGGTATTTTTTCGGTCTTCTTCGGTCTTCTTTGATACTGTTACTTATTACAACTCAATACTGAAGATATATTACGATATCTTAAATAGTTTTGCATGTGCATTTCTTATTCAACGATGTTTCATTATTTTGAACGATAAATATGTCCTACCTTTTGAATATTCGAAAGTTGGAGTCTTTCAGAGAATGCTTTGATTTCTTTTTCGATTTGGTTCATATCAAGTGTATGGAAACTGTGAAAATCGAACGTTTTGATTTTTGCTTTTTCAGACGACAGTTCTCTGGCCGGCAGCCTTCTGAACGCCAGAGTTACCGGTATTTCCATACCAACATCCGCCATTATATCCCTTGTCCAGACTTTATCATCGACTAATTCACATAATTCTTTCGAGCTGCTCACAGGACAATCAATGTTTTTCTGTAAAAAAAAAACAATCAAAACAGCGTTTCAGTTATCCGAAAAATGAAGTACATTTTTTTGTAAATATCTAAAGTTAAAAAGACATATAAATATCTAAAAGTTCAAAAGTCACATAGAAAATATATAGGAAATTGGCAATCGACCTTCATATGTAAATTAGCTTACTTATTTCTCTAAACATACAAGTAAAAGAGTACTGTTTGCGAGAATAATTACGGTATTTCGATGAGTCGTTGCCTTCCAGTTATAACGAAATTGTTCGAGCAGTTTTCTATTTGATTTGTATCATGGGCAGTTTCCTGTGTTACGCTATTGAAACTATGCTCTATTTTAAATAGAGAACGTTTTTAAGCTCCGCCCCTTGCACAACGCAATGTATCATAAATAGATCAGTTTGCTTTTATGTCGATTCATTTTATAATGATGAAGGACTCGCTAAAATAGCAAACGAACAATGATTATGTATTAAATAGTGCTCATGCAAAAATTCGCGAATAAACAGAAAATTTGAATATCGCGCAACAAACAACGCGCGAATATTAAGATTTGTACAGAACGTCATAAGGACGGGTACACAATATACTATTTCCCATTATTGCTAACAATACAACACGATCATTGTTTATACTTCAACTTCCACGCCATCATTGCGTTGACCACCTGTGACGGTTTCCGTGAAGTAATTCACGAAGTAAGTGACCCTCCTTGGAGGCTGGAATTCGTCAATGAATGAAGCACCATTGGGGTGGAACGATATCGATTTATGTAATAACAGTGTGCTGTACGAAGGGTCCTCCTCTGAGGGTACTTTTGACAGCCAGGATGGAGAGAGGACAAGATGGAAACCATCTGCTAACTGTTTTCTCCCTGCGAAACATGTGAAATATGATGTGAAATTCATTTGTTAAGTCTCCTCGTAATAAGTTGGTTATAACATACTATCATTATTTACTGAACACTTTTGCCATATTCAATATGGGGTGTGTTTTAATAAATAATGTTATTGACCGTGTTGTGTTATCGTTTTGCAAGTTTTATATTGTTATAAACACTGCTTCAACACAAAAACATTGATACATGTAACAAATACAAAATGTACATAAATATATGAGATTTATAAAAATCCAAAAATCTGCTTGTAGAAATCTCTACTAATTGATGCTAATGTAAATTCTTGTGATATCTGATGAAAGGTCTGTTGACATTTTGGCATATGTGCCAGTGTGAAATTCCAAAATTGGTTGAAGTGTTTATGGACAAAATGATGTGTCGTGACAGATTCTTTCAAAATCAGGTATGCCTTCGTGTGCAACGCCCAAAACTCTTGCCAATGAAGTTGATGATACAAATGTATTGTGAAACCTATTCCAAGGCAAACACTTCGTCAAATAGCAGCGTGTTTTGATATTTCAGCAGCAAGCAGATTTATAATTTGAAGCATACGTTTAAAAGAAGACGCATTGCTGCAAAATGTACTCAAGCATGGAAAAAAGTGCACATGAGTTCGAACTTTCAGACAATTATTGAAAATGTACCCAAAATGTGACAAATCTTGTACCGCTGATGCAATTTGAGTGCCTTCTTTAGTAAAGTCGAAAGATAAATAATGTAGCTACAAAATGCAACTTTACTTTTTTATTGTTTATAGTCCCGACCGACCGTGGGATTTCTCCCCTGGTGAACTCGCCGAGACCCCAGTGTGAGTCCCATGCATACTGGTACAAAAACATGTGTTTGTCGCATGACACGGCCTAGTCCCACAAGTCATTCTTGTAGTTTTTGATAGCGGAAATAATCCGCGATGTCCTATTCATGCGATTTGGGGTTTTATGGCCTTTTACTTTTCCAAGACTCCGTTGAAACATTTGTCTGGTACATGAAAAGCAATAGCATTTGCTATTTACATGTATCAGTGTTTTGTTTACCCTAAGCTGACTTTAAGAAAGCATTACTAGTATTCTTTAAAACTGGATTAAACGACTGAATTTCGTTTTCCCGTGTTTAACATATGATACACCAATCGTATAATACATGTATGTATACAAGGAAATACTGGAAGTGTAATGGGACTTTGGATATACATGTAGTTAATATGTTAATACATCAAAGCATTATGTTCCCACTCTTGTTTCTGTATTACAATTATGTGAAAAAAAACAAAGGGCCATAATTCTGTCAAAAATGACCAAATCACAAAACCCGGACAATATGCGCCAGGGCACTTCATGACAATACTTCTGTGAAAGTTTGGTTGAAATCCGTTGAGAAATGTAGGAGGAGTTGCGCACAGAAGAATTACATATGTGGAAAAAACAAAGGGCCATAATTCTGTCAAAAATGACCGAATCACAAAACCCGGACAATATGCGCCAGGGCACTTCATGACAATACTTCTGTGAAAGTTTGGTTGAAATCCGTTGAGAAATGTAGGAGGAGTTGCGCACAGAAGAAATTGTTTACGCCCGCCCGCCCGCCCGCCGACATACCCCAATCTAATAACCAGGATTTTTCCTTCGGAAAACCTGGTTAATAAATACAATTTCAAAGAACCTATGCCGAAAAATGCCTCATTTACCACAATTAATCAGTATAGAGGCTTTCTGTAATAAATCGCATCCTTCCATTAAATGTACAACAACAACTCTACATAGATTGTTGAATAGTTTATGGTACTGCAGTCTTAAACCACTGATTTTATCGATAATGACTTGAATACATAGCTAAAACTGTAAGGCTAAGTTATAATACTTCCAAGGATTCATTATTTATGTGTTTGAGATTATTTAGTTCGACATCAGTTATAGGGTATGTCCTTTTAAAATTATCTGTTTGGATTTTTTTTGTCCGCTAACCTGATACAGTCAAGAGCAAACAGCTGTTCTGCTGCATAGTTTTTACGTCTTGCCTACAGTTTCTAGTGAAAATTTTACAATGATATTCTAACATAAGGTGTAAAAGTGAATGCCTAAATCTATAAAACATGTGAAATTCAACATAGCAATTTCAGAAAAATGTATTAGATATATCAACATAGCAATTTCAGAAAAATCTATAAGATAAAATCAATAAAATCTGAAATTCAACATAGCAATTTCAGAAAAATCTATTAGATATATTCGCGAGTTTGGTTTAACGTTACCACAACACCATATCGTTATACACGGTTTTCAAATGCGTTTGCTACGCATTGAATAATTTAGTAGCGTTTTATTTCAAAAATATAGAAATACTTAAAGAAATATATATGGGAATCTTTTAACTTGTTGATTCGTTCTAATAACCTTTTTTTTCAAAACTCAGCAAAAAAGCCTCTCGTTGTCCGTGGAAATGTAACTGCACAGGGGTAAATTAATTAACAAACTTTTTTCAACAAGACTATGCGCGTCCTCATGTTGTAAGAGTAACACGTGCTCATGTGGCTTCTGCCAACGTCAATGTAATGACGTGGCCGGCTATGGTAACCGACATAAATCCCATTGGACATACATGGGATGAATTCGGGAGACGTTTAAGCCGCCAATATGTCTTAAACAACTTGAACAGTTTGGCAGCAGTACTGGTAAAGGAATAAAATAGATTGCCAGATTTTGAAAAATCAAACGCTCGACTCGTAAAAAGATCAAATTTTAATTTTGAACATTAAAATTCAACATAAAATAACAAAGTTTAAGACATGCATAGACACATAGTATGGGAGGTTTCATTTTTGGCTGAGTATACAATCTTGAGGGCGAGCAGTTTATTAGAAAACTTTACAGGTAGAAGTACGCATAGAAAACATTAAAAATAATTGCAATAGTTACATTTTACTCTGACAAGAATCCACCTCTAAAATTATACTGAAATTTTACTCGGTAGTACTTTTGAGAAAATCCCCTGTTGATATCGTTTTTCAGATGTCCATCCTCACATCGGTTTACCGCCTGTACATCTCTATTTAAAGTGTCTGGGAAGTTAAATTCGTTTGTTTACATAAAGTTGTACCGCCATTCCGAAACAAACGTCTGTATTGGTGAATAACGAAGTTATACGCTATGAAACTCAATAGCGCAGTGCAATGTATCCCCGCTAGGCACGCGGGAGATCAGAGATCGAAACCTCGCCGGAGTGGAATTAACTTTATTTATTTTATATAGTGGGGAACAAATTGATTTATATCTTGGAAATAATTTTTCTTTCGTACAAGAATAATATAAATTGAAGCAAATTTATATGTTAGAATTCTAGACTTAGGAAAATAAAAAAAATATTATTTCAATGATTGTAATTCAATAATGTGACAGCAGCCAATTTCCATACAGAGGAAACAATGCCTATAGACTTGACGTAGAATCATCTTTTTTAGCATTAAACATTAACAAATGGTCAGCTTTATACAAAATTAGAGTGCAAAAAGATTAGGTTTGGTTAATCACCATACAATAAATCCAACATTACTAATTCTCGCAACCCCCACGCCATTTGGCGGCGTTCAAACATTTGACTTGTAAATATGCTGCCTTATGATAAACAGTTATGACCCTGTGTTATACAGCAGTTATGTAATCTTACATGACATACTGATAAGACAGGATGGCACAAGGATTTCATTATAGCCTTAGGCAATCAGTGTTAATCAATACTTATAGTCAAAGCAGAGTATGGCTAATAAAGACCTAAACAACAGAACAGAGTTCTGTTTTGCATAAAATGATAAATTGAATTAATGATGTTTTATTTAACTGTTCTGTTAAAGGGTAGTATACTAGTAATGAGAATATTGTAACGAGCCGAGCAGATCCATTCAGTGAAAAGTATACTCCACCCTGAATGGGTCTCTGTGCCTTATATATACTACCCTAATCCCCATCACATGTACATGGGTTTTAAATTTGCATATTATCATCATATGCGACCGAACGTTTTCACTACGTTCACCGATCGTTACACTACTTCCCCCTCCGAGAAGACTCGTCCCGAGTCTTGGCCTGGGAACTTCGTGGGTAAGGCAACTCCTGTCTGGCAGTTGTCTTCATCCCACCGCTGCCACCATTTGTAACGAGCCGAGAACCTAAGACGCAGCAGATCCATTCAGTGAAAAGTATACTCAACCCTGAATGGGTCTCTGTGCCTTATATATACTACCCTAATCCCCATCACATGTACATGGGTTTTAAATTTGCATATTATCATCATATGCGACCGAACGTTTTCACTACGTTCACCGATCGTTACACTACTTCCCCCTCCGAGAAGACTCGTCCCGAGTCTTGGCCTGGGAACTTCGTGGGTAAGGCAACTCCTGTCTGGCAATTGTCTTCATCCCACCGCTGCCACCATTTGTAACGAGCCGAGGGCCTAAGACGCAGCAGATCCATTCAGGGAAAAGTATACTCCACCCTGAAAGGGTCTCTGTGCCTTATATATACTACCCTAATCCCCATCACATGTACATGGGTTTTAAATTTGCATATTATCATCATATGCGACCGAACGTTTTCACTACGTTCACCGATCGTTACACTACTTCCCCCTCCGAGAAGACTCGTCCCGAGTCTTGGCCTGGGAACTTCGAGGTGAACGCTGCTACCATAAAATGTGTTACGTTCCAGAGGGTCAGGGGTCCCTAAACCTCTGCACTTTATAATCGACTGTTCTAGCACGTTTACTTATCGGTATAATAAGTATAATGGTAGCTGGCTTTGTACCAGGGATAAAAACGTCTATAAAGACTTTAAAATACGGTCGACTCCTTATAAGTATGGGTGCTGTACATACAGTTGGGATCAGGTAAATATTGCAGAATGGTGCATATACTACCGGTGACCTATAAGTGAAGATGCTGCAGTTACTGTCAGGTGAGTATTGCAAACTTGCGCATGTACTAGCGATGCCCACTAATGACAGTGCTGTGGTTAATATCAGGTAAGTGTTGCACATTTACATACACTAGCGGTGCCCTCTGAGTAAAGGTGCTGCAGTAGCATCAGGAAAATATACAATGGATTTGGCATACCCTGCTGCTTAAGGACGTATGTCAGCTTCCAGACGTCAAGGGATCGCAGTGGTGTGAAAACAATACTCAATTGTTTTCTTCATAAACCAACTTGGGCTATTCGATCTATATGCCCTCAGAAATCGAACAACACTTATTTAACTATTTAAATTTAACTTTATTAACAGTAATACATATTGCCTAATTAATATTAGGGCTTGAATGACTTCAGAAATAGTTTTACTAAGTTTTAGTGTTAGGTTACGCTAACAAAATGTAAGGTCTCCGTGTTATGTTGTATCAACGCGCGTATACCTCCGATATGACGGAACTTTATAAAATTCGCTTCACGTCAAATCAATCCACTGTGACATACAGGTACCAGATTCAATATCTATGGAATTAGGAAGAACCAGAGAAAATCTATTAAAATATCAAAATGTTATAAAAAGTCTAAAAAAGATATAGATCTAGATCTAGTTCCATCTCGGCTATGTGAATCTATAATACTTTAATTAAAACTCTGAAAATATCTTATTCAGCTTACGTTAAAATTCTTTACGGTATTGTTTACAATATTCTGACAAAAATTAGCGTGGACTGTCCCAAAGTATTTCGAGAACTAGAATCCTGGAATGACAAAAATGCGTTGCTTATATACTAAGCAGTGGTAGAAGCTACCCAAATTTGGTAGATCTACCCGTTTCTGGTATTATTGGTAGAGCGTCTTCTACCCGAAAATGGTAGCTACCATGGTAGCTACATAAAATTGGTACCGAACGCAGTGAACTTTTAGAAATAAGATGGCTACCGCGATTCTATAAAATAATCGGGTTGCCTAAGTTTAACAATGAATTTTATAACAAATAAAGCAGTAACCTTAATTACACCGTGAGAAAGGTAGACTACAAAGATTAAATTATTGGTCTTTGCTTTATCGCGGTTCTCTCCACTGTAAACGTCCCACAAAGGTATGACTTCACTAATTCAGTGGGACTTGGAACCAGCCAATTTGTGTAGGGAACTTGCGGACCTATTAGATATCTGTGGTCTCTGATTGGTTTAAAATGATTAGTAGCACTAAAGTTTTCTAGAATTAAAATCGAAAGTACAATGGTTGAACATAACAAAAAAATAGTTTATTAATTTTCTGGTTAATTTTACGGTATTCTGTGGCTATCTGAAAATATTGAATTTTTTGACAGAATGTAAACAAAAATCCTACAGACGAAGGGGTGATGTCCTACTGGTGCAATTTTCGGCTATAAAGTATCACTATATGTATATAAAAAAGGGCATTTTTGGGTGTGACTAAGGTGGTTCTACAGATTTATTGGGGTGTAAACACTCAACGAATGTTTTGGTATGCGGACCGTGCTTAAATGCTATACAGTAAGTCTATGGAAAAAGATTTAGTGTAGTCATACCACAATGCAACGGGAAAACATGGCGTAACATGAGTGAAATGGCCTCAGACCACAGTTATTTTTACTATATGTTCTATATAAACATTATGCCAGCTGGCAATTTCTCTGACATTCCGATCAAATAAAACTAACCTGTTCTGAATAATATCATCCAAGTGCAACATTTTAAGCTCCAGTAAACTATAGGTTGACCGGCATTTTTTTTCACCATTTCAGGTCAAAGTTCATGAGTATGAATAATTTCTGAAAATGGTCGGAACCATGCAAAATCACTACTGTAAACAAGCAGTCAAGTAATATTTTCTGACATAAAAACTTCAATAAAATTGTCATTTTCATGCTTTTTTAGGTCTTCTCTGCCAATAAATACCCTTTATCCTATATATTTCATTCAAAAAAAATTAAAAATATCCAGCATCAAACACAAGCACTATTTTACCTATAACTGCTTCCTTATTGTGGTCAACCAAGGGCAAATAACTGTGGTCTGAGGCCATATCAGGCCTCAGACCACAGTTATTTTTACTATATGTTCTATATAAACATTATGCCAGCTGGCAATTTCTCTGACATTCCGATCAAATAAAAACTAACCTGTTCTGAATAATATCATCCAAGTGCAACATTTTAAGCTCCAGTAAACTATAGGTTGACCGGCATTTTTTCACCATTTCAGGTCAAAGTTCATGAGTATGAATAATTTCTGAAAATGGTCGGAACCATGCAAAATCACTACTGTAAACAAGCAGTCAAGTAATATTTTCTGACATAAAAACTTCAATAAAATTGTCATTTTCATGCTTTTTTAGGTCTTCTCTGCCAATAAATACCCTTTATCCTATATATTTCATTCAAAAAATTAAAAATATCCAGCATCAAACACAAGCACTATTTTACCTATAACTGCTTCCTTATTGTGGTCAACCAAGGGCAAATAACTGTGGTCTGAGGCCTATTTAACCAAGATTTTTTGTTTTAACTCAATAAAAATTATCAGACATGACCTCTTGAGTATTCTGAACAAGTGTGCAAAGTTTGAAGTCTTAATCATGAGTATTGATGAAGTTAGAGCCTTTTATCTAATACAAGTATATTCAGCTCTCAAGCCAGACTGCGGCTTGACCGAACTAAGAAATTCAAAAAGTTAAACTGCAATAACTTTTTTATTTGTAGGAATTTTTTCATCTGGTAAAAAGCAATCTGTTCAGTTTATCAAAGTCTACTAGAAAATGCTTTCAAATCTTAGCTGGATGCAATATTTTTGGAAATTTTATTTTTTGACCCAATACATGGTAAAAATGACACGTTATGTAATAGTATCATTGTATTATATCATTCTTTAAAAGTTCAAAAGTGTCAAATTTATACTTTTCTGAAAGGCTATGATCTAACAATTAAAATGATTGCTCATTTATATTTCTAGTACCACTAGTTCTATAGATATGGGCAATAGAAAATGCCTCTATACAGTATTTGAGACAGCCAAATTATCAAAGCGGCTACATATGCATCATTCACAAGTTAGGCTGCTGGTGATCTAAAGCCTTAAATCTCAAAGTTTTGTTTCAAGAGAACTTCTGCTACTGCAGTGATGCCATTTTGAGTAGAAATAAAGGTCCTGTTACTCATTATCCTCAGGAAATAGCTCCTTTTGGCACTATTCACGTCTACCGCATACCTATGACAGGGGACACAAACAGGAATACATCCAAATTCCAGTCAGGAACCACTGAATGAAGTCTTAATAGCCCCAGTCCAGTTGATACTAGGTCTCAGTAGCCTTAGTCAAGCTATGTCATGACTTATTACACACAAGTACCTTGTGTCTTTGACACCACACTAAGCTGTTTTTAGGGGACTGCTCCAAGTGTAATTGTTGCTAGTACCAGTGTGCCGCAGTCAGTCACAAAAAGCTGATGTTACTGCTCCTTATTCCTTGTCAGACACTGTACCACTAACCAGTACCTGGAAGAGAGTGAAAAACAGTAAATATTTGATATTGTAAAGATAAATATGAGTTCAACTGCAACAGAGAAACTGAATATTGGCACAAGCATGCAGGAATGCAATGCCGAGAACAGGTCCATCAACGTCTATCTGTGAAGAAATAATTACTTTACAGATAATGCAAATTACAGCCTTACATCCACAATTCATCCGCATAACAATGGTGTAGTGGAGAGAGCAAACAATTGCCAGTACATGGAAGTTCATCTCTCCGAAGAAGCATCTCATTCCTTCGGTCAAATTCAAAGAAAATGAGGAATATAAAAACAAACCCTGCAAAATACTGATAAATATTAAGCACAACCTGCTGTCAAAGGACTTGAACACTTAAAGACATCTGCAATACAAGAAAACACATTCTACCAAGTCAATTCACTGGTTTGGACTTACTTGACCCTAGTCAATCAATATCCATGGGTCATAATACAGATCATAGTCATTACAAATGTAGATGAAATTACCTCCCTTGAACTGTATTTTAGTATTACAACACATATGAACTGTACAATCATGCAGAAAAATCCTATAAATAATTTTTAATTGTATAAAAGTGAAATAGATTAACCAAAACAGTGTACAAATCAATATCTGGCACTGAATTATGTCTTCAATCACTGCGGCTGACTTCAAATTCCTTATGTGCTACACCAGATGCTTTGTAATGTTACTCTAAGTCTAAATTTTGAAAATATTATCATTTTTTATGTCATTTATGAATAAAAATTAATGAACTGTCAACTAAAAACATTTACTGAGGTCTTCACTTGTATTGAAACAGTGTTTTCAGTCAAATTCCACAAGTTTCCAGTTACTGCGGCTGCCTGTATGATAAATTCACAAGCTCAGCACATGTGAACCGACTGATTTCACAATAAAAACACTGTCATTGAACAATAAAAAGTCACCAGATACAGTACCGCCTGCGTTTAACTTCCGCGTTTTCGGGAAAATAACCGTTTTTCGTTCGTTTACCATGCGGTAATCGTTAACCGTGTACCGTTAAACGAGAATTCCCTTCTGCGCATGCGTACCGTGAATTTACATTTGCGCATGCGCCGCGTGAAACGAGAAAACGACATTCCTCGCCATTTTAGGGCATAATCAGTAAAGCTTTCACCATTCGTACACATTATTCTCAAGGCTTTACCGTCCAATAAATTCGGTCGAAATAGTGACCATCGTTTCGGAAATGTTCCAACTAAGAAAATGACTGGTCACACTATAGTACATTTGATTTAATAAAAAAATGTTTAAATTTCCAAATTTCGGAAATGTTTAATTTTTAAGTCAGTTTACACTTCATATCTACATTTTTGGTTTTACACACTTGAAGTATCATCAAAATCTTAAATAAATTAAAATGTTACAATTAAATAGATACTATCATGACCAGTTACGCTAGGCCTAAGAAAAGGGGTTGATGAGCTGTACTGGTGATGGGCGGAAATTATTCATTATGATTATGATGTAATAAAGAATGATAAAAACTAAAGTATAAACAATAATATTGTGTCACACTTAGCTAAATAACTTCAGCCAGTAATCACTTTATTGCCTCATGCATTAGTCACTTACTCACTTAGCTTTAGCTGTAACTCACTGCAAATATTCCCTGTAACAAGGGATCCAGTATATAACATTCCTGATTTAACTGATAATCTACAAACATTTGAATGCCAAATAAATTTGAAATCAAGTGAATGACCAGAATCATGCAAAGTATTTCTGCAATAAGCTGGTACCTCTCATGGCTATTAATGGGCCTAAAAGTAACGATAGCAAGTTGCTTATAGTTCTAAATTTTTCTTCACTTTAATTAAGAAATAATAAATATCTCCCTGTATTTTATCGTTGAATAAAATATAGTCAGGACTTTGGTTGGGTAGTATGTTTCGCATCCAAACGACTTTCTTTGAAAACTATCCCAAACTTTATTTAACGTGTAGTATAACTTCATTGTATCCATGAAACGCGAAATACGATTGGACGCACTTGTTTACATATGTCACGTCATTTACCGCACATTGTCCTTGGAAAAACATGCTGAATTTTTATCGTTAATTAAAATTTGGCTTTTCCCTATTTGTTTATATAGGAAAAGCAGCCGCTTGTGTTAGAATGTAATTTTGGAAATAAATAAAAAGTGATAAAGTTAAACTTCATTTAGATTGTTTTATAGTCACCGGTCAACCCTAGGATTTTCCCCGGGCAGAGTCTGTACATTACTATATGAACCCTGTCCTGGGTGTACATGAACTTCAAACACTTCCCTCAGATTCAGGTTTAAAAGACAGATGCAAATGACAGGGAATCTAGGTACTAGATCCTAGCTCTTTTACAAATAGTCCCCTTGGTTTTTTGTGTCCAATGTATTGTACCAATACATGCGAGACTTTCTGTTTCATACCAGTTCATCTCTATGTGGTATAAAACACTGAAACTTCTAGTGCCCTGGATGGTATTCAAACCAGGGACTTCCAGATTGGTATTCCAGAGCGTAAACCACTGCACCACCAAAATATTTCAGTAAAAGAATCAGTACAGTATTGCATTTGTTGTAAGCTTATAATTCTTATCAACACATTTACCTACTCTTCTCTTGTAACAAAATCAGTTAATTTCAAGGTATGATGGTATTAACGTTTTCCAGGTGTATGTATCACTTACCCTGGTAATTGTACTGATCACTGACATCACACTGTAAAACCAAGCTTCAGATTCATGTCCAATGTAAAATCACACTTCTTTTAACTGATCTTTATATTTGGATCCATAATTCAATCATATAATACACTGGACTAGTAAGCCACAATTCACCAGATTGATCTCCGGCTCCATCACTGACATTAACACTATTAGTTATCTTGCGGATGAAGACGTTAACCCGGGGCTGCATGTTCTGTTGTAAAAGAACCAGTAATATCTGTAGCGCCAGGACTCTCATTGTATCTGGACCATACCCATAAAAACTAGATCTATCACTAAATGTTATTAACACCCCCGAAAGAAGACTGTTTATAACCTGAGGAAATTTGTAGTAACAGAATACCTTGCAAAAAAAACTAAAATAGAGATATTGTTCTTGGCAATAATTCTGTAATTTGTCAGGATAGAGTAATGGTTCTTGTACACTGCACTTCCTCTCATTGTGCTGGACCACTTTATGAAGTTGTATTGAATTCAAACCTGTAGTTTTCAAGTTATGCTCCAAACAAGGAAAAGTGACAAAGGGCAATAACTCTTAAATGAGTACAGATAGAGTAATGGTTCTTGTGCACTGCACTTCCTCTCAATGTACTTGACCATTGTATGAAGTTATATTGAATTCCAACCAGTAGTTTTCAAGCAATGCTCCAAACAAGGAAAAAATCAAAGGGCAGTAACTCTGTAGTCAAGATAGACTAATGGTTCCTGTGCACTGCACTTCCTCTCACTGTGTTTGACCATTGTATGAAGTTGTATTGAATTCCAACCCGTCGTTTTCAAGTTATGCTCCGGACAAGGAAAAGTAACAAAGGGCAATATCTCTGTAATTAGTCAAGATAGAGTTATGGTTCTTGTACACTGCACTTCCTCTCAATGTGCTTGACCATTGTATGAAGTTGTATTCAATTCCAACTAGTAGTTTTAAAGTTATGCTCCCGACAAGGAAAATGCAACAGACCGCCTGCCCACTCGACCGACCAACCACCAGGTGACTCCTATATACCCCCCTAAAACTTCGTTTCGGGGGTATAATGATAAAGTAACATCAAGCTATAATTGTATAAATATAATATATAAAGTTAGCATAACTTATTTTAATCCATCACAAGAGCTGTCCATAACACAGCAAGCTCAACTTTTCTCAGTGTTGACCAATAAATAAAATGTTTGGCCAGTAATAAAAAAGTTACAATATAAGCTATTTATAGTAACAACAAAGGGAAGTAATTCTAAAAAAAAGGGTAGTCCATGGTGGTGAACATTTGTACAAAGTAACATCAAAATCCCTCCATGCATGAAGAAGAAATGCTCTAGACAACTTAAGATATTCTTGACTTTGAACTTTAACCTCTAAGTGTGACCTTGACCTTAGACTTAGGGACCTGGTATTTGTGCATGACACTCCGTCTGATGATGGTGAACATTTGTGCCAAGTTAATTTAAATCCCTCCATGCATGAAAAAGATATGCTCCGGACAGTCATTCTTGATTTTGACCTTTAACCTCAAAGTGTGACCTTCACCTTAGACCTAGGGACCTGGTTCTTGCGCAAGACACTTCATCTGATGATGGTGAACATTTGTGCCACTTAACATCAAAATCCCTTCATGCATGAAAAAGATATGGTCCGGACAGTCATTCTTGAATTTGACCTTTAACCTTCAAGTGTGACCTTCACCTTAGACCCAGGGACCTGGTTCTTGCGCATGACACTCCGTCTCATGATGGTGAACATTTGTGCCACGTAACATCAAAATCCCTTCATGCATGAAAAAGATATGGTCCGGACAAAATTGGACGGACAGACGCAAGCACATACACCGAACCACCAAAAGTTACAACTATATCAGGCTCACTGCAGGCGGGCTCGATAAAAAATTAAAAATTCTACATACAACTGCCTTAAATTTTCCACTTTTTCTGTTGTCTTCATTAAAAATCAGTATCTAATCAATATTCTAATTTGACAATACAGTCAAACTTGTGCAAACTAGAGGTCACCTGCTGACAACAACCAGTCAGAATATCCCCCATCCAAATTTGCTCTTTAAAAGACTGGGAACAACAGTCACCTGCCGTCTGCGGTCAGTGAAAAAGCATCTCGTAATCGGGACTGTGATGCGAACGCCCACTGAAATTTTAACAGCTGGCTTTTGTTTCTTGTAAAGTTGTTTGCATCTCAAAAGACGGGCGCAATAAATTAAGATGCTTTTGATAATTAGAAGAGGTTCTAACATTTAATTGTCACCTTCACATATGAAGCAAACACATGCAATTAATCAGATGAAACTGTCCCGTAATTACTGAAAATCGGCTCTTTCAATTGCTTGATTGTTAATTTGATGTAGAATATCTTCACAATTTGGAGTTGCATTTTACATTGTGCAACTAAATAATTGTTTATTTCAGCTTATTAATGCATTCACGTTAAAGCTGCTCGCTCTCAGTTACCGTTAAAAAGGGTATTTTAAAAAAAAGTTGACATTTTTATTCATCAGTATAAAACTAAAGCCTAGAATAAAAAAATAAGCAAATATCTAGGAAGGAATTTGCAGAAATCGATTGAAAAGGTTGGTTACACGGCACCGCTACACTATAATGGTAGTGTATTTTTCAAAATTTAGAGATGTACGTGACATGAATTTATACTGGAGTCTTTTTATAACACCATAATGTTCAAAAATACATTATTTACATACAGTTTGAAGAAATTTATTATTTTACCAAAATCTTAGAGCGAGCAGCTTTAAGTGAATTGTTTGATTTATTACACTTAAACTGAAAAACACACAGTTTATCTGGCAATTAATTGATAATAAAACTTGATTTGATAAACAATGTTTAGTAAGATGAAACTATATCAACTGTCTACATCTCCGAACAAAAGTCACCTGTTAACAACAGCCAATTTTGTGGTTTCCATTGAGCAGCCGTTGTTCATAAGTTTGACTGCATGTGACAAACTGATCGGGTTACCCAAAGTTATTACTCCATTTCTCGAAGTTAATTATTCCAGCAATTATCAGCAATAATACTGAATCACCAAATCAACACAAAACCTTGCATTATATCTACGAGTACAAAATGACGCTAAGTCGCTCTTTGTAGGTGTAGTGCATTTCCCCATTATTACCGTCATCATACATTTCTACTCCAGCATTTTTGTTTGTTTCATCTTGGGTGTTTTGCTCTATTTATGTCTTCTTGAATCTCTCTACTTTTACAAATAATTGCTACTGAAATAAAACATCCTTCCTGAAGTGTAAAATCTTCAATTCAGAATTTCCAACTTCTTAACTCTTTACAGGTTGAGGGATCATCAGAAAAAACATCATTTTTCACACTGCAAGAGTTGACTGTTTTCCTACAGTTTTCATATGTTGGTGTTTCGAACTTCCCTCATCACTGCATGCTTGTGACACTTGTTCTCAGCATACTCATAGGCATGATTTCTACAAAAAACAAAGAATATCAGTATGTCTATATTCTAAAAATCATTCAATTTGCATGGAAAAGCAGAATAATTTGCTACCAGCAGAGTAAAGGTTCAAAACTATGATAACATTATTAAGATAAAAATGTGTACAAAGACACAGTGCCTCAGGTAAAAAGCCAAGTATAAGCTATTAAGCACAATTTCCACTGCTTTCTCAGATTCAGCAAAAAAAATCAGAGACAATCCCTTCTTTTAATAGTGCTATAATTTTGTTGGATTTAATTTTTTAATAACACGGTTCAACTATGCTTTGGGTCAGTGCTATATGACAGAAACATCTGGATCTACACTTTTGTGATACTGTAGTTTATAAGGTTATGCAATCTTACATAACATACTGATAAGGATTTCAATACTGCCTGGGGCAATCAATAATTTTTAAAGTGCAACAATAAGAATTTAAAGGTCTCATATTTCAACAACAGGACCTTTATAAAACAGAGGAACAAAATAAAAATGAATTATACTCAAGACATATTTTCATAATGAAATTCAATAACTAGTATGTACTTTTCTTTGAAAGGACAATTTCATATGCCAAATATATAAAAGGTCAGATTTCATATACATTTTGTTTATATAATAAATCAGGTGATTTTTTTGTCTAAAAGGACACAATATACTTGCTAATATTATACCAGTGTGGTTTTAAAGTTATTTCAATTTTGTCTGCTAATAACAGATAATTCATGAGAGTTATTTCTCACATCATTTCTAAAAGTAAGCATTGTTCTAGACATTCATGTATTATGGTCAATCTGAACTTTATAACTTGAAAAATCAAAACAAATATATACCATTCAGTCTTCATCTAACATGTCTAAATAATATTGGGAATAAATTACACCTTCCATTAAATGTATTAAAGGCCCTGTGTTAAAAAAGAACACAATGAAATGGTGGTTTCCTACAATGGCATGTACTGCACAATTTTATGACAATACTGGTCATTAATCAGCAGGTGGTCAAATTTTAATTGCCCCTCAGGGGATTATCATACTGTCTGTCACACTAATCTAGAGCAACATACCAACTACTGTACAAGCATCCACTTGTTTTATTTATTTTTCTTGTGAATTCTAGTAAATGTACATCTAGAAACTGCCAGTCAGCAACAGATAAATAGTATTTGGTTTATTTTTATGTGACCTAGGTGCTTGACAATTTGAAAAAATATTTTAAAAAGCTAAAAAAAAACCACCCTACATTCAAATTTTAGAAATAAAACTTTAATAGTGAAAATAAGGGATGTACATGTAGTAATAAGCATGTAGTTATTAGACTAAGTGTGAAACATTGTGAAATGAAGCTAATAATTTACATTAAATTTACATGTTTCCTTTCACCATATAACAAAAAAATTTAAAAGTTTTTTTTTATTTGTTTTACTAACATGATAATAATTGAGATAATCTGAAGCATCAAAAACTTTCAGAAAGTTACATTTATCACTGCATTAGGTGCATAAGAAACATAATTTAACCGTTTAATACCACTCTGGTAGAAAGTGTTCCCGCCTTTGTTTCAAGCACAGATCATGATCATTCTGCCCGGACAGAAACCCCTAATATTTTCGTTTGAAAGTTTTTAACAAAAGCTGAGAAAAATTAATTACTACCTTTACCTAATTTGACTTGGCAGCTTCTAGGCTGAGGACGTCATATTCACCCGTAATCAAGGAGGTCTGAAAAGGAATATGTAACACTTGAAATTTTAACAAACTGAGTAACAATCCCCATTAACATAATTGTCATGCATATATAAGCTGGAAATAATGGCATCACTTCCAACTTCTTTGTTACGGGGAGAGGGGGGGGTATAGTAAACAGAATTCTGATGTGATATAATATTAATCTATGGCGTTTTCTGCAACATCCCTAACCATGGTAAAAATGAGAATTCTGATGACAATCCATGACAAAATGTTTAAGTCCCAGGAGCACATTGAATACTTTTCATTGTCTTCTATAGAAAAATGAATTTACAGGTAGAATAATGGATGATAGAACAGTGTTTGATGTATACTTTACTTTCATTCCTTTGCCACTGTAACCTCACTTAACACATTCTCAGAACACTTTTCCTATTTTTTGCAATATCACCATAAAAAATAATGCGCTATACATGTACAAGACTTAATATAATGTAATGCAGTTCTTTTGATTTACAAATAAAAAGCAATGTAAGGAATGTTTTTCAAACAAATAATTGCCAGTTTCACCGGTAAGGGATTGCTCTTTATAATGTAAAGGCTACAAGTAATTTGAAATACAAAGTGCTCCAGGGACTATAAATTTTTGGGTCATTTTAAACGCCTGGATTATTCCGAAATAAGAGGTATAATCGATTTTGGTTCAATCTAATGTGTGGCTACCATTTTCACTTTGAGGCTCCGAAAGGCTTTTTGGCTGCAGCATCATTGAAGAATGCAGACAAAACATAATTATGATGTCAAAATGATTGTAAAGACTAACTGAAAATACTGGGTTTTATAATCAGTTACTACCACAACATGCAACTGGGGCTCCCTGATAGAAAATGAACTTAGTACACCTAGGCACGTTCCTTTCTTGGGCAAAGTAGGGCTCAACTGTAAAAAATATTCATCGAAAGTCTTCAACTAAAGTAACTTATCATTTGATTCAATGAAACAAAAATAAAGATTAACTCAGGCTGAGAGTTCCATGAATGGTGGACAGAAATTTAATTTACATTTCAATACATAAGTAAACAATTTAAAAAGAATTTAATCAATTAATATTTTCATTTTCTTCAATGACATTACATCATAAAACATGACTGTGTAACATAGAATGACTGTTGTAAAAAAACTACATCGTAGGACACTGATGGTTGGCGACACCGCTATGCTGAATACATCACTATGGAACTTAGGGGGTCAACACTCCTGGTTGTCCGACTTTCATATGATAAAGAGAAAAAATAATTTTGAAGGCAAGTTTCATCATATATCATATGCCATAAAAGATTGATTTACTGTAAACCTAGAATTGTTCTCGGCTCCATTTTTTTCGCATTGTATCGACGCCGTACATTTACACGACTACAAAAAATTAAATTAATGCTCGCGTTCCATGGGTATCACGAACTCCGTGAATATTCAATAGCAAAATCCTTTTCTAATGCTTAATTTTAATACACAGTGAGCAGATATCGCAGTCTATTGCGTCAATATCAACTTTGGCAATTTGAAGCTGATTTCAAGTTCACAACAAACATGACAAAAGTTGATTTATCACTTATCTTTTATATTACGTCACGGTACGACTGTGAGCTGTAATCGTGCACGGAAATAATGAATTTGTATATGTTTTTTCATTCTAAAGTAAGCATTCAAAATGTCATAAATTTCAATCAGACAAACTATGATCGTTTATTCTATATCTTTTTTATATATCCAATCGTGAACGTTTATTTGCAACACGTGACTGTACAATATATTACCATAATGGCAGTACATGCATACAAAAAAATCCTGTATTTTTCCGATATTTGGACGGTACAACAGTCCCATGTTAAACATACAATAAAGCCCAAAATGGTGAAAATGATCCAAATGAAAATTGGGTGAAGTATATAAGAGTTCTGACCCTTTTAACGCCAAGTTTAATCGTCTTGATATCAGGATTATTTGTCGTTTGCTGGTTAACACAAAGGGGTAAAAGTGCAAGTCATGTCAATGTTGTAAGATTTGGATATTTTCACAAAATTTATCGCTGGTATCTTTTAATGAAGGAACAAATAATATTTGCATTCGTACTAAGCTGGGAAAATACAGAAAAGACAGAAATACAATATTCAGTGAATCATTTTTAATTTAAACTAAATAATAGAATAAAAAGGTTATTTAACATTGTCCTGTACAATACAAGATAGCTGGTTACTACTAAGCTGGTACTCGTCCAAATATATCTCCATATTGTACGGTTTAACCTAATAATATCTATCATACAATGTGACAACTGGTCAATGGATGCACAAAGTAAGTTACAGTCATTTCTTGAGACCCCTTTAACTGCGGTCATTAAAACATTTTTTAAATTCAAAATTCATGATAATATCAATTGGATTAATAGCAGAAAGCATGAATTTCTCACTTGTATTGTGCGATATCAAACAATGCATCCATTGTCTAAATATTGGCTTTCCGTTAGACACACTTTTCTCACTTGAACAGTGGATGTAACAGTGGCTTGGTAATCTCAGTTATTCAATACAGTAGACATAATTTGTTTTTGTACCGTTTAACAGTCTACTACTTCCTAAATGCCGTACAATCATGACAATGTACAATATGGGAATTAAAAACATACATTGTTTTGTCCGGTACCTGTTTTAAGGCACAACTAACAGAGATAACTCTTCAAAAAATTTTTAATTCAACAAACTGACCAATATCGCGGATACTAGCAAATTGACACGGTGGACAAAAATTAAGATCAGCATGCCCACTCATATTTTAGATTAAGGGTACATGTACCCCCTGTCTTTGTAAAATAGGGGTACACTTCAAAACTTGGAGGTACACTACATGGCAGATCTGAAATTTTTCTATTCAACGGTTTATATTTGAATAAACATTCTTGTTCATGCAGACTTGTATACTGCTATGAGACATAAAATAAAGTATTAATTTTTCATCATGTTTTAATTTGGTTTTTCACTCTTTTGGGCTGTTTGGTACTGAACCTTTCCAGATACTGACTCCTCAGCTGTAATTTGACAGAATTATCATGAACTAGTGATCAATTATTTAACATCGGAGTTTTCAGCAAAATTCATGTATTACCCATTTTCATGAACGGATTACGATTCGTCCGAAAAAAACATACACTCAACCGACGACTGGTAAAAATCGCTGATCGATAATAAATGCCCGACTAACAGATATATGAAATTCGTATCAAAAATGCAGTCCATTATCGAAGAAAATAACATTAACTAACCTTTTGCTGGATTTATAAAATCTAAAATACTTTTCTGCATTTCGTTTTTGTTTGCACACGGTGCACGTGACGTCACACTAATACACTTACCAAACCCCTTTATGCGGCTGACAATTACGCCGAGAAGTCGGTGATGGAAACGAAATTATCTCCGGATCTGCATTTTAAACCTTACCAAACATTCGTCAAGTCCGCGATTAAATAAACAGCAATTTGTAAGTTGAACATAGGAGTTCAAAATCTCTGCGTGCATGTACCCCCATCAAGTGATTTTTGTGCGTGCATTTGATATTTTGTACGTGATTCACGTACTGCAGTGCGTGAATGGGCATGCTGAAGATGAAAAGCTAGAAACTTTTTCATTGTAAGTAACGATTTTGCCACTAATTAAGTTTGCGGATCGACTGTGTTGCGAATTTCGCGTACTTTCTTACTTAAAAAATAAGTGAAATAATTTCTAGGTTTACAGTATTACCAGATTTTTGCAAAATCCCCGGGTTTTTGGACAACTCACTGGTAGATATATGTTTTAAGCAGGAAATCCTGCATTTCAAAGTTTTGAGAAAACATGCATCACTAATCATCATGATCTGCAAGCTGATACATTTAAAGCATTGCTCGTTATGCACTCATCCAATCAGAACACAAGAGGTTTCCGATAATTTATCACAACATCAATGCATAACTGCACATGACATCTGCCAATCGATGTGTAAATTTGTTTTTGCGCTGTTACTAAAACATCAAATCTTTGAATTTTGTTAAACTTGACTGAATGATTTAATTATCAGCTTATCATCTATTGGAAAAGTTAATGAATCACCACTTAATACCCTCTGAGCATTTTTTAGATGATAGTGACAATTAACACAAACTCAACATTGTCAACAAATTAGTTTCGTCACCTTATCGACTGTACACAATACAAGTACTTCTTCATTATTGATGTCACGTTTTTTTGCCAAATATCTTTGCTTGTATGTGCACGGGAATACCTCTGGAGAAACTTGCATAGAATTCAGACACATGCTTTACAAGTACTTAGCAGTAAATCATATTTAAAAACACAAACTCGTAGGTACACCCACCTCAATACATTTCGACTGCAAGACCGACCGATTTTACAAACTGATATTACATAGATGTCTGGCGGCCGTCGTAAATATCAAAAAGCCCTGGCGCACAATTTGTTGGGCTACACCCGCACAAACTTGTAGGATTCAATGCTAAGTCATGGAAGCCAGAACTACAATAGGCAATACAATAAACATAAGCTATGAATAGCTATGAAAGACCAAATAATTAGGCTATTATGCAGCTTTTTTTTTGTACCAGAATAAAGAACAAGATAATACCAGTTTAATATATCGTCCAGGCATACGATTTCACGCACATACGATTTCACGCAATTTATAAACATCCGGTTAGCGCGAGTAAGCGACTTTTGATGATGTCATTCACTTTTGGATAACTGCAACAAAACGTATGCAGTACAAATGCGCTTAGATAATTTATGTGAAAATTGTGTTTTAAAGATGTAAAATGTATAAATACTTTGCTTATGTTAAAATATGGACTTTTACTAAAAAATATTCCTTTTTGTCCAACAGTTTCGAATGCGAACACAAAACCCAGAAAACTAGTTTTGAAATGTTGCTGATACAGGCTCCTCCCGCGTTCTGTCAAAATGAAGTCACATGACAATAACGTGACCTAAAATGGCGGATTGGCATAATATTTCACTGTTAAGCAATGTGTACTCGTTATTTTCAACCGATTTACTGCGCAGAGACTAGCAGTGATATTTTTACTTTTTTTGGCAACAGCCCATGCCTTTCAAATTGGGAATTTTTAGCGCGATAAACCTCAAAATTGGGAAAAAGTAACAAAACTTAATAAAAAAATTATATTGAAGTTTTATTTTACAGGTAAATTTATGTCATTTAAATGTCCTTGCTTCTTTAATTTACAACTTGATCTTTCTATGTTTCATTCCTTTAAAGCTGTCCACTAAACATTCGTTTCTGATTGACATTATTCAGTTCAATTTATTTGGTGACATAAACCAGGGTCCGTATATACGGACCCTGCATAAACGCATTACAGCGTCCAAACTAAGTTGAATAAGATTTTTTAACTTTACAAAAAGATGTTCGAATGTCCGCAGTGCCGATGGCGTGTTTAAGTTTCATTTTCTTATTATAATATTTGGAAATATGCGACATTTTTCGATAATTAGGGTAATTTTCTAAAAAAAAATTACCGACACATCATTTTGACGCATGAAATAGCGTTTAGCGACCGTGATGAAAGTCATACTAAATGCCGTACTATGCCGTGACCCGTTTAATGTAAACAACGCGTCACAATTGGCAACAAAATTCTGCGAATAAACCATAATCAGAGTCGGATTTTCATGATTATTTGCATCGTTTTAGTTCAACTTTCACAAGAAATCAATCTAATTGGGAAAAATCTCATTTTTGGGAATTTTGAAGCCTTTTTTTGGGAATTTTGACCATTTTTGTCAATTGGGAAGACTCCGAATTTCGGAGTCAAATCAACGCAAAAAAATCACTGACTAGGGAGGTTAATAAGGAAGATGCATTTTTGTGTGCTCATTGTAAAGGAGAGTTAAATTCAGCGTAATTCTTGACTGATCTATTCTCTCTTACAGTGTTAAAGCTGTTTTTTTAAGAACTTTTTAATATTTAATTCCCTGTGACGATTTTTAAGTATTTAAGCTGAATTGAAGAAAAGGTGCTTTTAAATAGTCTAAACTGTATGGTTGACTTCGTATTTAAGTATATTTACTGTTTATTTGACAGAAACAATCATTTCAACTGATCGGTGAACGAATCTGTACGTCAAATTTAATAGTCATGTGTACAAACTTCACAACAGTGCATAATAAACATGACCGATTCAAAGTGCGTGAAAATCTATGACGTCATACACACATTTTCTTTTGAGGGGTATGTAAACAAACATGGCTGTTTTTTCTGGAAATGGCAAATTAATAATCAGGAGCATTGTTGCATCATTGTAACTTTGAAACAAATTAAACTCTTGAAAGGTGATTTTTAATATATTTTCTTTTTTTATTGAAAAAGCGACCCGTTGTTTCTTATGTGCGTGGAAACCAATGTCTCTGGGATAGTGTTTTTTTTTAACTTCAGACTTGTCAGTTTTTGTGATGAACACATGAATGGAAATCTCCTTTGTACTCTACATTTACGTAGTGACAACCCTTTAAACTCATAGCGCCACTTCAATTACATTTTATTTTATTTATGTAACAACATTTACACAATATCTATGCTTACCATAACAAATATTCACGTGTTTACATCAAACGATCAGATTTGCAACATTTCTGCCACCATCTTTTGCAACTTCCGTTAAATGTTTATTATGCGGTATTCTGCGGGCCTATTTGAGGACCGAAAATGTTCACATTATGTGGACTTTAAAATCGATTTTGTCATAATAATTATTAGTACATGTATCAATAGTTATAAGTAATCGTCAATTCCCCGTACATTTAATTTCAACGACAGGCTTCGTACCGCACTCGGATACTCGTCAAACAAAGACTACTAAATAAATAATCAGGCCCGCACAATACCCGTAGAATAAACTGGGCCATCCAGCCCTCTTGATTGGCTACACGGTTCCCGAAAAACGTTTCACGGTTAGAGTCATTCTGATTGGCTACACGGATTTAATTAAACTGAAACGAGAACCGTTTACGGTGCGGTAACCGTTAATCGGTAATCGAGAACGCGCGGAAGTTAAACGCTGGCGGTACTGTACTACATATTTACACCTCAAAACATGAATGGGTGCATGTAACAGAAAACAGTAAACAATTTAATGCAAAATTGTAAATAAACACTGAAAATTACCTTGACCAGACTTGCTGGTCTTCCCGGACACCTATCATAAAGTAGAGGAATACTGCCTTTGCTATCTCAAATACATGTCTAGTACTTTGCGAATACTTACAACCAAGCAGAAGACAGCCTAAAAAGACCCCCTGGACTGAAAATTTCCTCCGGCTCAGACATTTCAGCCCCTCAGTGTGGGCAATACCAGGTACAAAGATCAAATGCTCCGCAATCAAATTCTGCGGCACATGACATAAGTCAAACTTAATCTATTCAACTGGGCCCAATAATCAAATAAGGTGGCAGACAAAGTATCCCAGCTTACCGGTAAGTGTTATGTGCAGTGTTGCATCTAGAAAGTTGGTCTTTGATTAATACCACACATCCCACCAACTGCTAACTGTGACAGCCCTGCCCAAATGCGGCATCTCTGGATTTCTGGAATTGATATTTCAAATGTTTTTCTGTATTTTTTCTTTCAAATATCCATCAATTTAAACCCCCAGATATAAACTTAGCTGCACTTGATACCATAAATTACCTCTGGGCTAATTTTAAATGACATGCTAAAGTGAAAGTAGCCATTTCCCAGTTTTCAGAAAAATATTACATATTTTTATTATATAATATGAAATAATATAAAGAAAATTCATAATTATATACAATTTCTGCAATTCACATGTTCTTACAGCATCTGTCTGCACTATGACCAAGTTTCATAAAGATATCTTTAAAAATAAACAAGTTGTTCAATTTCAAACAGAATTATCACTGTTCAAACTTCCCGCTATATCAAACCAAGATTTTTTGTTTTAACTCAATAAAAATTATCAGACATGACCTCTTGAGTATTCTGAACAAGTGTGCAAAGTTTGAAGTCTTAATCATGAGTATTGATGAAGTTAGAGCCTTTTATCTAATACAAGTATATTCAGCTCTCAAGCCAGACTGCGGCTTGACCGAACTAAGAAATTCAAAAAGTTAAACTGCAATAACTTTTTTATTTGTAGGAATTTTTTCATCTGGTAAAAAGCAATCTGTTCAGTTTATCAAAGTCTACTAGAAAATGCTTTCAAATCTTAGCTGGATGCAATATTTTTGGAAATTTTATTTTTTGACCCAATACATGGTAAAAATGACACGTTATGTAATAGTATCATTGTATTATATCATTCTTTAAAAGTTCAAAAGTGTCAAATTTATACTTTTCTGAAAGGCTATGATCTAACAATTAAAATGATTGCTCATTTATATTTCTAGTACCACTAGTTCTATAGATATGGGCAATAGAAAATGCCTCTATACAGTATTTGAGACAGCCAAATTATCAAAGCGGCTACATATGCATCATTCACAAGTTAGGCTGCTGGTGATCTAAAGCCTTAAATCTCAAAGTTTTGTTTCAAGAGAACTTCTGCTACTGCAGTGATGCCATTTTGAGTAGAAATAAAGGTCCTGCTACTCATTATCCTCAGGAAATAGCTCCTTTTGGCACTATTCACGTCTACCGCATACCTATGACAGGGGACACAAACAGGAATACATCCAAATTCCAGTCAGGAACCACTGAATGAAGTCTTAATAGCCCCAGTCCAGTTGATACTAGGTCTCAGTAGCCTTAGTCAAGCTATGTCATGACTTATTACACACAAGTACCTTGTGTCTTTGACACCACACTAAGCTGTTTTTAGGGGACTGCTCCAAGTGTAATTGTTGCTAGTACCAGTGTGCCGCAGTCAGTCACAAAAAGCTGATGTTACTGCTCCTTATTCCTTGTCAGACACTGTACCACTAACCAGTACCTGGAAGAGAGTGAAAAACAGTAAATATTTGATATTGTAAAGATAAATATGAGTTCAACTGCAACAGAGAAACTGAATATTGGCACAAGCATGCAGGAATGCAATGCCGAGAACAGGTCCATCAACGTCTATCTGTGAAGAAATAATTACTTTACAGATAATGCAAATTACAGCCTTACATCCACAATTCATCCGCATAACAATGGTGTAGTGGAGAGAGCAAACAATTGCCAGTACATGGAAGTTCATCTCTCCGAAGAAGCATCTCATTCCTTCGGTCAAATTCAAAGAAAATGAGGAATATAAAAACAAACCCTGCAAAATACTGATAAATATTAAGCACAACCTGCTGTCAAAGGACTTGAACACTTAAAGACATCTGCAATACAAGAAAACACATTCTACCAAGTCAATTCACTGGTTTGGACTTACTTGACCCTAGTCAATCAATATCCATGGGTCATAATACAGATCATAGTCATTACAAATGTAGATGAAATTACCTCCCTTGAACTGTATTTTAGTATTACAACACATATGAACTGTACAATCATGCAGAAAAATCCTATAAATAATTTTTAATTGTATAAAAGTGAAATAGATTAACCAAAACAGTGTACAAATCAATATCTGGCACTGAATTATGTCTTCAATCACTGCGGCTGACTTCAAATTCCTTATGTGCTACACCAGATGCTTTGTAATGTTACTCTAAGTCTAAATTTTGAAAATATTATCATTTTTTATGTCATTTATGAATAAAAATTAATGAACTGTCAACTAAAAACATTTACTGAGGTCTTCACTTGTATTGAAACAGTGTTTTCAGTCAAATTCCACAAGTTTCCAGTTACTGCGGCTGCCTGTATGATAAATTCACAAGCTCAGCACATGTGAACCGACTGATTTCACAATAAAAACACTGTCATTGAACAATAAAAAGTCACCAGATACTACATATTTACACCTCAAAACATGAATGGGTGCATGTAACAGAAAACAGTAAACAATTTAATGCAAAATTGTAAATAAACACTGAAAATTACCTTGACCAGACTTGCTGGTCTTCCCGGACACCTATCATAAAGTAGAGGAATACTGCCTTTGCTATCTCAAATACATGTCTAGTACTTTGCGAATACTTACAACCAAGCAGAAGACAGCCTAAAAAGACCCCCTGGACTGAAAATTTCCTCCGGCTCAGACATTTCAGCCCCTCAGTGTGGGCAATACCAGGTACAAAGATCAAATGCTCCGCAATCAAATTCTGCGGCACATGACATAAGTCAAACTTAATCTATTCAACTGGGCCCAATAATCAAATAAGGTGGCAGACAAAGTATCCCAGCTTACCGGTAAGTGTTATGTGCAGTGTTGCATCTAGAAAGTTGGTCTTTGATTAATACCACACATCCCACCAACTGCTAACTGTGACAGCCCTGTCCAAATGCGGCATCTCTGGATTTCTGGAATTGATATTTCAAATGTTTTTCTGTATTTTTTCTTTCAAATATCCATCAATTTAAACCCCCAGATATAAACTTAGCTGCACTTGATACCATAAATTACCTCTGGGCTAATTTTAAATGACATGCTAAAGTGAAAGTAGCCATTTCCCAGTTTTCAGAAAAATATTACATATTTTTATTATATAATATGAAATAATATAAAGAAAATTCATAATTATATACAATTTCTGCAATTCACATGTTCTTACAGCATCTGTCTGCACTATGACCAAGTTTCATAAAGATATCTTTAAAAATAAACAAGTTGTTCAATTTCAAACAGAATTATCACTGTTCAAACTTCCCGCTATATCAAACCAAGATTTTTTGTTTTAACTCAATAAAAATTATCAGACATGACCTCTTGAGTATTCTGAACAAGTGTGCAAAGTTTGAAGTCTTAATCATGAGTATTGATGAAGTTAGAGCCTTTTATCTAATACAAGTATATTCAGCTCTCAAGCCAGACTGCGGCTTGACCGAACTAAGAAATTCAAAAAGTTAAACTGCAATAACTTTTTTATTTGTAGGAATTTTTTCATCTGGTAAAAAGCAATCTGTTCAGTTTATCAAAGTCTACTAGAAAATGCTTTCAAATCTTAGCTGGATGCAATATTTTTGGAAATTTTATTTTTTGACCCAATACATGGTAAAAATGACACGTTATGTAATAGTATCATTGTATTATATCATTCTTTAAAAGTTCAAAAGTGTCAAATTTATACTTTTCTGAAAGGCTATGATCTAACAATTAAAATGATTGCTCATTTATATTTCTAGTACCACTAGTTCTATAGATATGGGCAATAGAAAATGCCTCTATACAGTATTTGAGACAGCCAAATTATCAAAGCGGCTACATATGCATCATTCACAAGTTAGGCTGCTGGTGATCTAAAGCCTTAAATCTCAAAGTTTTGTTTCAAGAGAACTTCTGCTACTGCAGTGATGCCATTTTGAGTAGAAATAAAGGTCCTGCTACTCATTATCCTCAGGAAATAGCTCCTTTTGGCACTATTCACGTCTACCGCATACCTATGACAGGGGACACAAACAGGAATACATCCAAATTCCAGTCAGGAACCACTGAATGAAGTCTTAATAGCCCCAGTCCAGTTGATACTAGGTCTCAGTAGCCTTAGTCAAGCTATGTCATGACTTATTACACACAAGTACCTTGTGTCTTTGACACCACACTAAGCTGTTTTTAGGGGACTGCTCCAAGTGTAATTGTTGCTAGTACCAGTGTGCCGCAGTCAGTCACAAAAAGCTGATGTTACTGCTCCTTATTCCTTGTCAGACACTGTACCACTAACCAGTACCTGGAAGAGAGTGAAAAACAGTAAATATTTGATATTGTAAAGATAAATATGAGTTCAACTGCAACAGAGAAACTGAATATTGGCACAAGCATGCAGGAATGCAATGCCGAGAACAGGTCCATCAACGTCTATCTGTGAAGAAATAATTACTTTACAGATAATGCAAATTACAGCCTTACATCCACAATTCATCCGCATAACAATGGTGTAGTGGAGAGAGCAAACAATTGCCAGTACATGGAAGTTCATCTCTCCGAAGAAGCATCTCATTCCTTCGGTCAAATTCAAAGAAAATGAGGAATATAAAAACAAACCCTGCAAAATACTGATAAATATTAAGCACAACCTGCTGTCAAAGGACTTGAACACTTAAAGACATCTGCAATACAAGAAAACACATTCTACCAAGTCAATTCACTGGTTTGGACTTACTTGACCCTAGTCAATCAATATCCATGGGTCATAATACAGATCATAGTCATTACAAATGTAGATGAAATTACCTCCCTTGAACTGTATTTTAGTATTACAACACATATGAACTGTACAATCATGCAGAAAAATCCTATAAATAATTTTTAATTGTATAAAAGTGAAATAGATTAACCAAAACAGTGTACAAATCAATATCTGGCACTGAATTATGTCTTCAATCACTGCGGCTGACTTCAAATTCCTTATGTGCTACACCAGATGCTTTGTAATGTTACTCTAAGTCTAAATTTTGAAAATATTATCATTTTTTATGTCATTTATGAATAAAAATTAATGAACTGTCAACTAAAAACATTTACTGAGGTCTTCACTTGTATTGAAACAGTGTTTTCAGTCAAATTCCACAAGTTTCCAGTTACTGCGGCTGCCTGTATGATAAATTCACAAGCTCAGCACATGTGAACCGACTGATTTCACAATAAAAACACTGTCATTGAACAATAAAAAGTCACCAGATACTACATATTTACACCTCAAAACATGAATGGGTGCATGTAACAGAAAACAGTAAACAATTTAATGCAAAATTGTAAATAAACACTGAAAATTACCTTGACCAGACTTGCTGGTCTTCCCGGACACCTATCATAAAGTAGAGGAATACTGCCTTTGCTATCTCAAATACATGTCTAGTACTTTGCGAATACTTACAACCAAGCAGAAGACAGCCTAAAAAGACCCCCTGGACTGAAAATTTCCTCCGGCTCAGACATTTCAGCCCCTCAGTGTGGGCAATACCAGGTACAAAGATCAAATGCTCCGCAATCAAATTCTGCGGCACATGACATAAGTCAAACTTAATCTATTCAACTGGGCCCAATAATCAAATAAGGTGGCAGACAAAGTATCCCAGCTTACCGGTAAGTGTTATGTGCAGTGTTGCATCTAGAAAGTTGGTCTTTGATTAATACCACACATCCCACCAACTGCTAACTGTGACAGCCCTGCCCAAATGCGGCATCTCTGGATTTCTGGAATTGATATTTCAAATGTTTTTCTGTATTTTTTCTTTCAAATATCCATCAATTTAAACCCCCAGATATAAACTTAGCTGCACTTGATACCATAAATTACCTCTGGGCTAATTTTAAATGACATGCTAAAGTGAAAGTAGCCATTTCCCAGTTTTCAGAAAGATATTACATATTTTTATTATATAATATGAAATAATATAAAGAAAATTCATAATTATATACAATTTCTGCAATTCACATGTTCTTACAGCATCTGTCTGCACTATGACCAAGTTTCATAAAGATATCTTTAAAAATAAACAAGTTGTTCAATTTCAAACAGAATTATCAATGATGTACTAAATTTTCGCTGATTCCAAAGTTAGCAATTTTCTCTGCTCGCAAATATAGCGAAAATTAGACACACTTGAAAAATACCTGATATACAGTATTTTAGAGTTAGGGCCCTGAAAAGCTACAGATAAGGTTTTGGTGTAATTGGGTATTTACCCCATTACTTTTTCACCAATTGCTTTTTAGCCACCTGGCTATGCCAGGGTCAGCTTTTCTAATTGATGATTGTCCGTCGTCTGTCATCTGACGTCCTTCATCCGGTGGTTGGTCGGTCGGTTGGTTGGTCAGTTAGTTGGTCAACTGGTCAGTCAGGTGGGCAGTCTGCGGTCGGTCTGTTGCATTTTCCTTGTCCGGAGCATAACTTGAAAACTACAAGTTGGAATTCAGTACAACTTCATTCAATGGTCAAGCACATTGAGAGGAAGTGCAGTGTACAAGAACTATAACTCCATCTTGACTAATTACAGAGTTATTGCCCTTTGTTACTTTTCCTTGTGCTGAGCATAACTTAAAAACTACTGGTTGGAATTCAATACAACTTCAAACAGTGGTCAAGCACATTCATAGGAAGTGCAGTGTATAAGAACCATGACTCTGTCTTGACTAATTACAGAGTTATTGCCCTTTGTTACTTTTCTTTGTCCGAAGCATTACTTGAAAACTTCTTGTTGGAATTCAATATAACCTCATACAATGGTCAAGTACATTGACAGAAAGTGCAGTGCACAGGAACTATAACTCTTTCTTGACTTATTACAGAGTTATTGCCCTTTGTTACTTTTCCTTGTTTGGAGCATTTTCGAAAACTTCTAGTTGGAATTCAATACAACTTCATGCAATGGTCAAGCACATTGAGAGGAAGTGCCGTGCACAAGAACAATAACTCCATCTTGACTAATTACAGAGTTATTGCCCTTTGTTACTTTTCCTTGTCCGAAGCATTACTTGAAAACTTCTAGTTGGAATTCAATACAACCTCAAACAATGGTCAAGTACATTGACAGGAAGTGCAGTGCACAGGAACTATAACTCTTTCTTGACTTATTACAGAGTTATTGCCCTTTGTTACTTTTCCTTGTCCAGAACATTATTCGAAAACTTCTAGTTGGAATTCAATACAACTTCATGCAATGGTCAAGCACATTGAGAGGAAGTGCAGTGCACAAGAACTATAACTCCATCTTGACTAATTACAGAGTTAGTGCCCTTTGTTACTTTTCCTTGTCCTGAGCATAACTTGAAAACTACCAGTTGGAATTCAATACAACTTCATACAATGGTCAAGCACATTGAGAGGAAGTGCAGTGTATAAGAACCATGACTCTGTCTTGACTAATTACAGAGTTATTGCCCTTTGTTACTTTTCCTTGTCCGAAGCATTACTTGAAAATTCTAGTTGGAATTCAATATAACCTCATACAATGGTCAAGTACATTGACAGGAAGTGCAGTGCATAGGAACTATAACTCCTTCTTGACTTATTACAGAGTTATTGCCCTTTGTTACTTTTCCTTGTCCAGAGCATTATTCGAAAACTTCTAGTTGGAATTCAATACAACTTCATTCAATGGTCAAGCACATTGAGAGGAAGTGCAGTGCACAGGAACAACAACTCAATCTTGACCATATACAGAGTTATTGCCCTTTGGTACTTGTACTTGTCCGGAGCATAATTCGAAAACTATTGGTTGGATTTCAATACAACTTCATACATTGGCCAACACACTGAGACGAAGTGCAGTGTACAAGAACCATAACTCTATCTTGACTCATTTCAGAGTTATTGCCAAGAACAATATGTCTTTTTAGTTTGTTTGCAAGGTATTCTGTTACAACGAACTTCCTCAGTTTATAAAGCAGTCTTTCGGGGGTATTGATCACATTTAGTGATAGCTCTAGTTAATTTAAGAATTACTCTAGTATAAGTATCTTAGGATATACAGCCACATCTCTTGAAATTACAGAAAGAGGACAAAGGGAAATCATGGTAACCGTTGCGTTTTAGCTCAGTTTTTCGAAGAAAAGGTGAGCTTTCCTACTCTCCTTATATCATCTTGTTAATTGTTTGCTATTTTTCCCACTTAAGATGTGTCAAACTGCTTTGACTTCACTTCATTTGTTAATATATGTATTATCATAAAGAACGTGTCAGCGGAAACGTTATAATGATCGTATAAATCTTAAAGAAAAATGTGACTTTGTTGTTGTTGAAGTTTCCCTTATATCACTTATTTTATTTAAATCCCTAGTTCAAGTACTGTGCTGTCTACCAATCCGGAGATCCCTGGTACGAATCCTATCCAGGGCACTGGACATTTCAGAAACACTTTTTCCCATAATGTAATAGCATGTTTGCATCAATATAGAAGGGTCCTAGATTTGATCACTTCAGTGCCAAATTAAGGAAGAAGTGTCGAATGAGATAAAGCTGTGTCATCACTCGTCCAGATTGAAAAGATTGCTGGTGGGTTATACAGTGGTGCTTACGTATAACTTTGCACACGGAACGAACGATACACGCACCATACACGCAAACGGAACGCACGATGAACGCACGATAACTGATAAATGAATCATGAATGATGAGCGATAAGAACGTTACACGATACACGATTCCCGATGAACGAAACGAAAACGATTATTCGATTTACTCGGACATTTTCGTTTGCTTAACAACAATATTATTAATAGATGTCTAATTACAATGTAAGAGCTGAATCGAAGCACCTTAAAGTCCTAAATTATCGATAATTTACAGTAAAACGAAACAGATCATAAGAATAATTAGTAGTTAAATAGCGGCACGCATACTACTTACATCTAAAATTAAATGTTGTAAAGAATCTTCGGGCGGAAAGTCCGATTTGACGTATGCCTAGCCAGTGCCATAAGTTTTACAGTTACATTGAGCACTTTATCGAATGTCTACACAGAAGCAATTTACAAATAAGTGAATTCCCATATCCTTTTCGTCGGTAGAATAACACCTGGTGTAAATCTTTCACGATATGCAGAACGTCTACGTTCGGTTATACCGGAAGTCAACATCTCTTCTCCCCACAAATATATCGTGAGAAAAAGAAAAAAATGTAACACAGAAAGATAGTTTAGATAGTTGAAAGAATGATTATTTCTATTTCATCAATTTAATCCGATCTTTGAACAATAATATGAATAATACGCGTTTAGGTCTAGGCTAACGTGCAGACGTTCTACACGATTAGCCGTCCGCACTATCTCGGACCACTTTTATATAATTCCTATCGTGCAACGTTCATCACACGGAACAAACGATGCGTTACACGATAGACGATCTGAATGATGCACGATGAATGCACGAACGATAAACGCACGATGAATGCAAACGGAATGCACGATACACGCACGATACACGAAAATTTTGCAAAGTTACACGTGAGCACCACTGTAACAGTTAAGGAGCTGATCAGTGTTCTAGCGGTTATCACACGTTCGATCCCCCATTCCCCCACTAATATAACTAATGGTCTTTTGGATGAGACCTAAACTGAAATAATGCCCGCAATGGCACCCAGGGTCTTCCTCCTCCTTGAAAGCTGGAAGTTGCCATATGACCTTAGCTGTTAAGTGCGACGTTAAATCCGAATCAATCAATTGGCACGAAACAATCAATATCGGCATATCCCATAACTTTTGAACGACATTAAAAGTTGTTCAAACTATGAATTTTCAGTTCAGATTTGTTAAAATCAACTGCTCCTCAGTTACCATTCACAGGTATTATACTTCGTAAGGTAGTTGAGCATAGTCACTGAATACAAAAGGTAAGTACATGGTTTCCTGTCTCAAAAGTAAAGTTTACACAAATTGTTAAAAAAGGGTCAAACTTTTTGGATAGTTGTGTACCCTGTTTATAACTTTATTAGTGAAAGGGTTGTCCTGGTATTTACACATGTCTGTGTACAGTCTGTGTTGTACTGATATTTACACATGTATGTGTTCAGACTGTGTTGTTCAGAGACAATCGATCCTGTAGTACTTTCAGTCCTTTGATTAAGTTTGTTTGATAATTTCTTTGCTATCCAAAGGATTTTCAAAATTCAAAAAGTTCTACAATACTTAGGATACTCATTTTTCATATTAAACTATCTTTTTTAAAAGAACTTACGTTTTTTTAACCTTTGCTAAAACAGTGTAAGTTACAGCTCGCGATTTTGAAAAAAGTAAAACGAAATTGAAAATAATGAATAAGTTGTGCGCTTTATTAGCTTTCCAATGATATAACACTTGTTTAAATATCTTTTGTTTTAAGAAAGTTACGGCCGTTAAGAAAACACTAACAGTACAAAAATATGGATTACCGACCGTTGCCCACCGGAGTTTTGTCTTCTGCGTAATACGACATTTTATTTTCAAAGAAGGTCACTTCTACATGACAAGTCGGCAAAACTTTTTGAATACCGGCCCGTCTCTCTTCGAGATTGATTCCATCTGTAATGAGTCTCGAGAGCGATTAAGTTGTAAATTTAGCATATGAATAGATTTGCTAAGGTTAATTTAATACATGTAAAAAAGTGACACAAACTGACCGTATTATGTGTGTTCAGCTTAAACCGTTGCCAAAGAGCCAAAGGTCACCAGTACAGGTGTAACTGTATAATCAAATTAAAAAAATGCAGTAAATATCCATGATTCATAGTAAATTTCACAAAAGGTCGCCATTTAATGTAAATTTTACTAAAAAAAGTCAGTTCCATATTAAATGTAGGATCAGCACTCTTAAAATCACTTTGAAATCAATCTGAATAAATAACACAAAATTATTTTCATTTCACACTAAATTTTTTTCATTTAGAATAAAAAAAAATCCAATTGGAATGAGAATTTTAATACTATTTTTAGAATCCGATTGGAATATTTATTTTCCAATATGTTTTAGAATTTGATTTTTGTGTTTGTCTTTATAAGTTATTGAACGAAAGGTAGAAATTATTTATTCCAATGTAAAATACGATAAATCAACATACTTATATTACGAATTATTATTATAGTTTTCAATGTAGTTTTTGGAAAATTTTGGAATTCCAAAAATTCGCTGGAACGTGTTCAGTCCAGATCTGTAGGGTTATTCACGCTTTGTGATATACAATAACAATGAGTATCAAATATCGTGAATACGTTCTTAAGAAATCGGGTAAATTGGAAAATAAACCGCCAGTATTTTCTTAAGGTGAAAAACTGCTATAAAGTATCATATTGCTTAAAATAAGTATACAGTGGGGTTTTTTAAAATTTAATTTACACTATTTAGTGATGAAAACAGCTCTGTCAATTATTTTATATTTTACATTTGAAAATAAGCTATGACTATCAACTTAAATTATCTTGTATAACTCATGCTGACATTTTTCTTGGTTTACGCTGTTCCATTTATTTTTGCATTAAAATTTCACCTTAACACACCTCTAGGGTAATCATTTTAACAAATCGCTGCACACTTGCACGTAATTCAAAAGTATAGACATCATGTTTTTACAGATTGGCGTGCCTTATGCATATAATTGTTTTGATTGACAAATGTTTTATCTGTTTAACCGTTGATATGTTATGTAAGTTGTAGTATGAAAACAAAAACATTGTATCCAGGTATGTTGACAGTTATATCATAATCATCCTTGTAAAACTGATTGCTCTAGGTACTATTTAATCTTTAAGGCCTGAAATGAGATTATTTATTTTTTGTTTATTTGACCGATTAGCACACATAAAATTAATTTGTTTCTGTTCCCGTTATCGATGCTAAAATGGACGAAACATTTTATTCTGAAGACTATTATCTAAACAAAAGACTAGAAAATACGCCGATTTTTTATTTTCTTGCGCTGAAAACATACGCCGGACTTGAAAGTAAGACTGCCTGAAAATAAAATCCTTAAATCCTTACGATAAAGTAATTAAGCTTCAGTTTATTATCGAGGTTTTGGGGTATTGTCAAAAAGTCTAGGGAAGAGAAACCTTAGAATTACAGCCCTCGTATTCTGATTGTTACATTTGCTACATTTAACATTAAAATGAAGCTATATTCAGGACGAGAATCATTCCGTTTGGCAAGTATAAAGCTTGGAAATGAGTTATCTTTTAGTCAACGTCAGAAACTGTCGGATCAAAAATCACAAGGACAAACTGGTTACTCTTATAACGATGGACTGAAAAATAGGCCTAAAGAAACCGAAAATCAGGTTCACGATGCTTCAAATCATCAGTCACGTTCATGTGTAAGAAGAAAACGTCGTTACCCACAAAAAGATTAACATCATATAACGACAATGCCATATAGTGATATATCACAACAACATATCATTGATGTTAATAAAGTGTCACCAACTTAGTTTCAACAATAAGGATTAGACCGATGTTTAAATATTGACTTTTAATCCTGCTTATGTTGGAATATACTAGTAGACGGTTAAATGGCAAATATTCCTGATACTGACTTGATAGGTTATCTTGAGCGTTTCTATATATTTCGTCCTTTAGAGACGTTGGAAAAATCTGTAAGTGAAATGATTGATGTATGTCAGACACATTAATGTATTTTACCGGCTATTAAACGGGCTAGTCATGATAGGTCAATGGGAAGAATAGCTGTGTAATGTTTTGAGGGAATAACAGTTAAGGAACAAGAATAGGAAAAGCATGTGACTTTGTTATTTGCTTGAATCTGGGCCCTTGAAAAATGTATTTGTGCGGGGGGGGGGGGGGTTGTGAGGGGGGGGGGGGGGGGGGGGGGGGGGGGGGGGGGGGGGGGGGGAGGGGGGGGGGGGGGGGGGGGGGGGGGTTTTTTTTTTGGGGGGGGGGGGGAGAAAAAAAAAAAAAAAAAAAAAAAAAAAAAAAAAAAAAAAAAAAAAAGAGAGAGACGGTGGGGGGGGGGGGGGGGGGGGGAAAAAGGAGGGAGGGTATATTTGCTTTCTAAAATCACATAGAACCTTACATACCTTTATCACCTATACTTTCCTGGTAAAATTTGCAAATACTTTACTCTCTTTAAATACCGTTATAACGACCCCTTTCAAATCCCAGTCCTAAAACTCATCGATAAATAGTGAACAAAGTACTGGGCTTGCTATATATTCCATATGCAATCCCAAAGGACATGCACAATAACTTGTGTATGAATTAACTTAGCTTTAACATTTACATCTATTGACTGTATGGATTTGAATAATCTGCCATATATACCATTTTTCTTAAGAACCGACCACAACCATCTTTCTCTTTTGCACCGTGTCGAAGGCATTTCGAAAGTCGACGAATGCAGCAAATAACTTCACTCTTGAATTGGATAAGCGCTTCCAATTACCGTTTTTGAAATAATGCTTTGTCAATCGTAGATTAGCAAGGACTGAATCTAGCCTGTGCTTCTGCTATTATGTTGTACATGTGTGCATAGAAGGTCAATCTCCTATTCATAATGCTAATATATTTTACCAAGAAAGTTCTGGAGGCTAATCCTCTGTAGTTAATGTATCATTGATATTACCAGCCTTTTGCAAAGTAACTATAATGAAATCGTTCAAAACCTCCTCGTTAAACCATGTTTTGAATATTTTATTAAATATTCTATTTAGACCTGGCAGTAAGATATCAACGCCATGTATGAACACGTACCCTGTTTTTAAATTTTTAATCGCATGAACAATCTCTTCACAAGAAATGTCTGCATTAAATAACAAGTTTAGATTTCATCATAAGTCCCGCCAAGCTCGATTATTTATATTTGGAAGAGTTTCCTCGATTATATTGCTACATTGTATTTAAAAGAGATACAAAATGTTCCAACCATATATATTATATATTATTTTATATTGCTACATTGTATTTAAAAGAGATACAAAATGTTCCAACCAATGTCCTGTCGTAATTTTATTTGTTAATCGCTTCGAATTTCAACAAATAAATTCATGTTTTGACCAGAATGATTTTGCATTGTTTATATTGGCTGTTAGGTCTTGGATAAATGGTGGATAAATTCTGACGAAGTTGCAGCGCTGCGCGACATTGACGAAGCTCGCCTGCTCCTGGGGTCAGATGCACCATATTTTACAATGCAGGGGTCCAACGTGTCGTCAACAAGTCAGATCTACACGGTAGCCAAGTATCTAGCCGATTTGTCTCGAAAAGGTACTAAAGGTTACAGTCGCCAAGACCTCTACCGCAGACAATTACAAGTACTTGTAGTTTGATAAGTATTACTTCTAGAAGTGCACACTCAGAGTTGCATGCTGTCAGAAAGATGCTGCCTGATAGTTTCATTTGGGATATTCAGTCCATTTGTAATGGATAAGGAATTCAATATTGGATTCAGAGGTTCATTTATAATGCCTGGAGTGCTGGCCATGTATGGACATATAGTCCATTCTTATTGGATTTCCTTACATGCCCAGTCTACTCCAAGTATTCACATACTTTCGAAGTATACATATAAACCATTGAGACCAAAGAGGTTCCACCCAGGTATCTACATTAAACACCGACTACAAGAGTCCATCCCAGATACTCCGGTACCTTTAAGTCACTGAAGTAAAATAATCCATGGTAAAAGTTCTCATCGAGGTTCCAACGGGGCTCTAACTCATGCAAATATACTGACCATCGTTTCAACCCCAGAGGGTTCATAGAGTTGGATTCTCATCAGACCAGGTGTTATGTTATCTCAGAAGGTACATATGTTGAGTTTCTAACTCTTCACATTTTCATTAATCTATGCTAGTTCTGAACTAACATGGATTTGATCACAACTCGACTCCCATCTTAATCTGAGGCCTTCATTTATAAAGTTGGAGGGAGTGTTGTGATAATAAATAATTTAGGACTGAATAACCTGTGGTTTGCCAGGAATCCTGAGTGGCCGGATGAAAGAGGTCTTACAGGCAGTCGTAAGAAAGCAACGGTATAGACAACATCAAAGTTATGTAAGTTCCAGACGTTCTCCCTCACTCCCTTTGCTTTAAATAAGGTTAAGGTAGGAGCACTTTACCTTTATTAGCATATCGTTTTATAAAATGCCTGTATGCTAAACAATATGAGTTTGATTTAACACTCTTAATCGTGGCGCATTACGCACTTACTTCTATGTTAGTATAAGCGCTTACTTACAGCAAATATTACAAACACAATTTGCAATATAATCATATCAATTATTCTAAATAGTACTGTATATTGTAGCGCATTCAGGTAGTTTTAAATTCCGCAGTGCAAATTCTGCTTCTGGTGGGTTTTAGACGAACAGTTTTGACGAGTCCATGGACCTATCCCTACGCCACAATTAAAAAACTCTTTTCATACAGCACAAGATTCTGAATATACATTATGGTCATTATGGTCATCAAGAACAGATCCGTTTTTAATGAGTCGTAGAAACTAATAAGAATTACAGTCCACATCCGTTATCTCGACTTCGGTTATCTCGATTTTTCGATATCTCGACTGGATTTTCTCGGGTCCGGATTTTTTCTCTTCTTGTTCTATATAAATCAACTACGGATATCTCGATTTGTTTATCTCGATTTTTTCGTTATCTCGACTAAATTTTTGATCCCCAACTATAAAATTTCCTCTATTTTGACATCCGATATCTCGATTAGACATTTATCACCTGCCAAACAGGGTGCGAAAAGCTGCACGCGATTGTATTCGCTCCATTGTCGTCTGCTGTCAGAGGTGCGAAAAACACCAAGCGCGGCTATTCACTCAGTGATTCGGTTAACGACCCAAAATTAATTAATTGTTTGTTTTGCGACGTAAGCTGTGTAATATGCGGAATGGGTAATTTGTATTGAATTGTGTCACAACTGAGAAAATTCATTTGCATTTATAAACAGCAAGAAATGAAGATTCTGTCAATTATAAATCGTGTCTTCAATACGTACACACTAGAAAGATAACATCTCGATATTGAAAAAAACGGATTGGCAAACGCTGAAAGTTTTGGAGAAGGACCCGAGGGGAATCCAATCTTTCGGCACCGGGGTGCAGAACAACATGAATCAGATGAATTGAACATTTGGTTGATTTAAACCTACAAGCTAGTTCGTTTCACAACCTGTGTATTACACAGATCATAAGATGGACGTCTTTCTATCAACAATAATCTTCTTTACCCCCCTCCCATCCCCTATCGAGCATACTTGATCCCACTTCGGTTATCTCGATTTTTCGTTATCTGGACTTATTTTCTTTGGTCCCAAAAAAATCGAGATAACGAGAGTCGACTGTATTTTCAACAAAAAAATCAAACATAGACAAATAATAGCCTGACTTCTTAAGAAAACATTCACGATACCGAGCCAATCACAAAGCGTGAATTAGCCTACATATCTAGTTAGGATCTGGACTCTATATATACCCGCGCATTCTTTATCATTGCCAAAGTGTCCAGGGAAAGGAAGATATTATCTTGACATAAAGGTACAAGTAGTTTGTTTTCTATATTTTACACTGCAAAAGTTCGTGTTTGTCTCACGCATATATCAGGAAAAGAACTTCTTTATTCGGTATTAAGTAGTAAGTGGGGCATTGTATACGGAGAAATTTTGATTGCATTTTAGGGACTTTGTTGACTTTAGTAACACAATCATCATGCTAACTAAAAGTGCAAAAATCTTCATTCTAAAATTGTTTGTACTACGTATTGTTTATCCGAATTTTATGTTTCGATATATCGGATAAATCTTTGAAAACTGACGTTTTGAATTATAGCAGTCACGTTGACACGGACCGTATTCAGGGTTCAAACGCGTGTCTGTACAGACAAAAGTTTGAAACTGTATAAAGAAGTGCAGCGTACAAGGAAAATGGTCTAGAGACATGGTTCCGTAAAATTCTTGAACTCGTGAGTCGCGATATAAACTTTTAGCCGCAAATAAGTTTAACAATGCTATTAGAACGTACTTTCTGTTGACCCAATTACTTTCCTTCATTTCCGGATAACTAAGATGTAATTTCTATTTTAATTTCATTAGGACGGAGCAGACGTTATGTCAAGGCATGTGTGTTGTGTGTAAAAATGTGAAAAATATATATTTTAAGGTAATACACGGGCTTTATCTAAAGTTCAGAGCTTTTATTTATTTCATGGGTGTTTTCCTACGTTTTTCTACTCTGAAACGTATTGCATTAATCAGATTTTAAAGGGAAATTAAAAACTTAAATTTGATTGATATCTGAATTCAGGTTGCGCCTATTACTGGTCATAAACATGAAGCTTACTGTGCTCCTTCTCGCATTATCTTTGTCCGTTGCTCTTGCATTGCCGCAGTACGAAGGAAGAAAGCCTCCCAAGGGCCTGGCAGCTCTAACATTGACAGGAAAGGAAAGGACAGCCTTCAAGAGGTGAGAAAGTTTAAAAGGAAACCATACAGATGTAATAATCAAACATTTACATACTGCGTAATAATTGAAATAAGCAGCATATTAGCTTTATAATTAATAAACATGATGTGAATACTGTTAATATTTTATTTAATCACCATCACTATCATTCCAGTTGGTGTT
>JAFMSR010000234.1:0-67754 GCA_022818135.1 Saxidomus purpurata | reverse complement strand
TAAAAATGCAGCAGTTATGACGAGTTTTTTTATATGCAAATGACACCGACTTCTGTTTCTGTTTGTTTCTATCAAAAGGAAAAGATGTTTTTCATTCTTAAATGTGTTAGAAATGTATCGAAATGATCTAGATCTACGCATGCACATGACTTACAAATTATTCAATTATGGACGATATTTGTTCCTGACGATTAAAACTTGCCTCCGAAAATAGGAACACAAATGCTCCATTTAATTACATTTCTAAAATGAGGAAGAAATTCACAAGCATGTTATCGAAGGTTTTTCATGAAAATTTTTCTTGTGGGTAGATTTAAGCCATTTCTAGTATTCGAGCGATCTACCTTAAGATCGTAAATCAAAATAGTTTTCTCGATTTTATTAGTTGTAAACAAAATGTTGACGTAAATCTATTAAAGACTCATTATAATTGAAATCACGATATCTACCTAAATACATGTACGTGTCTAATTTCACTTATAGAAAAACATTTCATCGGAGTACATAAAATTTGTCATCAACAGCCAAAAATAAGTATTTTCCGAATATTTGTAAGGTTGCTTGAAACTTTCATTTGCTGAATTATTTTTTACCAAGTTTTATGTATGTAAGATGATTAAATAATATTTAAATGCAGACTTGATCATACATTATAAATGTAACTCGAAGGTAAGTGTCAAATAACGTATGACGTGTATAAACGTTATATAGGTCTATCATTCATTAAATTTATGGTTCGTTATTGTCACATGATAAATAAATTCATATGTTAGATCGATCGTTCACAATAAAAAAAAGTTGCGTAATTTAGATTGGGCACTCTGCAAATTGTTATGTAATTATCAAATGCAATTGACCAGTGTGCAATATGCAATGATGTGTGACAAGTAAGATTACTGGCAGGGGGTCGCCAATTAACAACAAATCATATCGCATCCTTTGTTGTGACTTATGCCTTGGGCTAGATCCACATAAATTCCATCAATTAACCATGGCAACGTTGTAAAATGAGATATTGTTTGTGTTGTTTGATTTTATTGAATGGATTTTAAGGATAAGCTATGTGTTCCGCAACATGTAAGTGACTTTTAGTATATGTATCTGTTTCACATTGATTCAATATAGGGCCTTTACTTTAATTACGTGATTTTTTAAAATTATTTTGAATATAAATGCCAGCCCTTTATAAAGACTAAAATCTAAATCTAAAAAACAAATCTGTGTATTTAATAATATCATACGGTCCTGTAATAAAATACATTTTTGTGACAAAATTTTCAACATAACATTCTCGTATATACCTAATGATGTATTTCGACCTGATTTTAGTTAGATCTAGACGAGAAAAGTTGTGTACTTTGGAAATCTATATCAAATCAGGACAAGTTTGTAACAAATAAATTATTTATCTTAATATAAGAAACTTAAAGAAAATACTTAAAACATATAGATCATTTTACATAGGCCGAATTAAAAATACATTTTCTGTCTTTTCTTGTCGTGCATGATATTTCACCGAACGTCATTTAACACTCATTTTCAAGAATTTTTAAAATAAATATCTGACAAACATCGCTAAGACATTGAAATAAGTAAAAAATATATATGAAATTGTTTGTTTAACGTCTAAATTTTGTCTGGGCTGAAAAATAAGACTATCTTAAAGCTTACTCCCTATTTGAACTATGCGGTTGCCAGGTGCTTGTTTTCACCTCGGCAATATGGCGGATAATTGGTAACTACGGAAGTGACGTCATGCCGACCTGATCAATGGGTGTCAAGTGGGTGGGGTAAATTGACATTGAAGAAACTGAAAGCTTGAAATGGCGTTTTCGAATAAATCAAGCATTTGGAACGGGGTTTTTAATGTTATTTTGTAGTATTTATAGTTGTGATGATTATACAGCCCCTAATTTTGACCAATGTTTTAATAGAAAAAAGTTTTGAACAATATTTAGGTTTTTTCCGGTAGCCCGAAAGTGAAAAACGTCCCTCTAGAAATCTAAGATTATTCTTAGAGGAGAGAAGATAATTAAAGCGCAATGCGGTATTTATGTACTGTGGACTATGGTGATTAATTCTATGTAAAAAGTTTTATATCATGTTACTTTATATTGTGTTTTAGTGGGCCTATTCTATAGGTGGGGTATATAAAAACACATAGAAAAAATGAACCTCTAGGAAACAGTGATATTTTCTAGAGTGAAGAGGGTTATTAAAGTTAATCTTTATTTCAATGTAGTTTAATTCTTGGCACGCAGTTTCATATACTTTATGTCACTGCTACCATTCTTTTAGATTCAGAGGTGGTTTGAGTAATACTTTATTGGGGTAGTAATAAATTTAAAGTAAAATTAAACAGACTGTTATGTATTATAAATTTTCTCACCCATTTTGGGATAAAATTTATAAAACTTTCTAGGAAATGAACCAAAAAACAGATTAAAAATCATTTGCAAAATTATTTTGGACCCTCTGTAGAATAATGGAATGGTCCAATTGCATGACACAACTCTGCATCCAGTGGTGGATAGCAGATTCAGTTAGAACCCTGGAGAAGACACATCTCACAGCCTAGATTATACAGTCTCAAAATGCCATATATGGTGTTAACATATACATGCATGTACATGAAACATATAATCTTATATGGAATTATATGTTTATTTGATATACTGATGATGAAGAAGATACAATGAACATCAATGGATGGTTAATTACTGGGCAGAAAAATGATGTACATTCCAATATCTAATTTATCTGATGGCATTTTTACATAAGTAGTTTCATCAGTATAAAGGCTATGAGATAATAGCATTTAGATTTTGTTTGCATATCCTATGTACATAAGTCTGATGATATTATGAGGTGATAACACATGTACATATACCGTCTCCCTTGGTCTAGTGGTTTAGGCATCCGCCTTTGGAGTGGGAGGTCGAAGGTTCGAAGCCCACCAGGGGTCCGTTCTGATAGAGCTGGTTGGTGAGCCGCCAGCTAGTAAAATAATGGTTACCGTTTGCCTACCTGCCTGGTGCCTGGCATTAAATGGTAGGATTCAGGAGGTACATTAGCTCAAAAAGTCTCTCATAAGTCAGAAATGGCTGGCCCTTTAAATAGGGGTGACACTATAATAAAAAAGCACTTTACCTTTTACTTTTATACTATACATGTAGTAGCTCATTTGGAAAAATTGTTCTTGGAATACACATGTAGCATTAGCAAATAATTTGATGGAAGACTGACAACAATATGAAAGAGCTAAGCAACACTCTATATTTATAAAGGGGGGTGTAACCTCACATGTTTCAAAAACCTCAATAACTATGAGACTGCAGAATAGAGCTCAGCAATGATGGTACTCATGTTTTGTTTTAGTTATTTTGGAATATAGATATGTAGAAAGAACTTAAAAGATCTATATTTGTTCAAATTGATGTAAGCTAGGCATTTTAAGGAAACTATCAGAGATGAGGAACAAATTTAATAAACCGGACAGAGTTCAAGCACCACCTCTGCCACACTTACAGGAAAAAAGGCCCTTTGAAAGATTTCTAAAATGGTTTCAATTTATGAAACTAACCAGAGGAGATCAGTGTCAGAAGTACTATATGACTACATAACTATACAACCGGTCTACCGAGACCAGAGTAAATTGTGACTTAGTAATAGATGTGATTTTCATATTATTTTCTTTATTAAGCTATTAAGATTACAAACTACACACAATTAATATAGAGGTGTTCAAAAATAAAACTACAAAAACATAGGTGTTAGCCGGTATCACTGGCTTTATGGGAAGTCCACACAAGCACAATTTTGCCATCTTAGCCTTAAAAGAAATCTTATTTTTTAAAATGTTTTATTCATTTTATACAACATGATTATGGTACTCTTTTAGTGATATTATACTATTGTATACTTAAATAATGAGCTCTTTGCAGAACTTACTACTTAATTTAATTAGGATCTTCAGTAAAAGAACTACTTGTAATACTAAAATACAATTATTAATCAAGTGTGAGGGTTCTCACAAGACTGATATATATTACAAATCTAATAAAACCTATTTCAAGGTATACAACTTGATTAAAATCAATTTTTTCTATGTGCCTCCTTCTGAAGTAAGAGAGTAAGAGTCTGTTATAGTTAAACTGGTAAGAAAGATGCAGGTGATCAGATGTAGCATCTGTATGGCCAGTGGCCAGTCCAAACCTGCAAGGATCTACTTACTGATCATGATAAAGTTTCATTCAATTGGAGGTAGTACAAGTAGGTTTGTAAGTAGAAACCGGCTTACATTTATCCTGAACCCCCCCCCTACCCCCTCCGTCCCCAACATATTACAGATAATAGCCAGTGAAATTTTGTTTAATTATAATATTATATGGTGCCATACAGACAGTGCAAACTACCATACAGTATTAAATTATATATAAGATATAAATTACAGTTACAGTATTTTATAACTGAAACAGGCATGTAACAGGTACAGTGGTTGGGCAACCCCTACCAACATGTCACCCGTCACTCCCTGCTAATTTCTGTTATGTGCAGACTATGATTTGCTAAATAATGACAAGATTGAATTTTTATGTTTTGGGTTGCCAATTTAAATCAACACCCACTAACCAGTGAAACAGCATGTTTACTACTACAATTAAAATACTAAGTACTTACTGAATATAAAAAATTGCATTTATACAAAAATTGTTTAGGATTTTGACTAGTGACCTACAGGATGGGGTCTGATAACAACTGGAGTAAATTAGATAACTAATTTTATCAGTCATTTGACAGTCTACTATGTTATTCTCCAACAACCTTTATACACATTAACTTAGGGCTTTTCTTAGGCTGAGAATAATTATTAATAGTGAAACCATGCAAGTCCAAGCTTATCCATTTCTGGCTTGAATTTTAGTCTCTGTGTGGTGAAAGCTATGCAGTCAAATAGCCAGTGAGGGGTGTTACATTTTACAATGCACTAGATGCAAACCTGGTCAACCCAAAGTATGTACCAACCCGAGCTGGTTGGTAGTAAGTTTGCGCCCAGCCTAAGACGTGTGATTGATTTGTCCATTTTGTAATTTGTCAAGTATCCCATAGGACGGCCAGGTCGCACTGTTTTGCGGCAAAATGTGTTTGTTTTAAGTTTCAATTCTCTACACCATCCATCCAGGATAGTGGTTCGAATCCCGGCATATATTTCTGTGGGTGAGTATGGTATGTCCTGGATCATGGCCCCTAAACCAGGCCCCTTTTGTCTGCATCATCTGCTCTCATTACCAGATATTATCATAAACCTACATGAGCTGGGCACTGTAACATGGTAACTGGTAAGCCTGTTTTTAGGCACTGATAAAATTTATGAATAATAATAATGTAGAATCTATTCAATAACTCTGGTCTAGAATGACTGTTTTTTTATTTCATTGAGAACAGAGATGATAGTGAATCTGAAAATATATACAATATAGCAAGTTTTTTAGGTTGATGATGTAAAAGACAGCTCAATGCAGTGTCTATTGTTATCATTTCTGGTATAAATGCAGGCACAGGTTATAGAGTATTCCTGATAAATGGAACAATAATTTGTCAATCTTCCTATGATGGCAACATACATGTTTAGATGGATTACAACAGCTGAAGCTAATATACCAGAGCCTGGATTTTTAGACCCATCTGTGTATATATGTAGATGTCCAGAATAAAAATATCTGATCTATCATTTGAGTTTCTAACTTTGCGAGATGCGGTATGTCAGATTTGATCATTTTGTTTTCTTCGGGCACTTGTAGGAGGATCTTACGAAATAGCCGTGCTTTATGATCTCACTGACCAAAACCTTGACTTTCGCTCAATATTTGAGAATCTATTCCTGGCGCCCCAGTCTAAGGGGCGAACCCCAGCCTCAAGTTCAAACAGGTAGGCAGGAGTAGAGGACAACGCACAAAGGGTCAGCTGGAGGCCTTAATTAATTTTGGACAATATTCAGACCCTGTTTTGAATGGCAATGAGGCATTTGATGAGACTCAAACTAATTATTCAGTCAAAGACAATACCTAATTACCTTTCTCTTTATGTCAGCTCACGGATATATTATTCCAATCAGGCAGTATAGGGGACATTTTGGTCATATGGGGGGGACGTTTTGGTCTGGGGACGTTTTGTTTTGGGGACGTTTTGGATTGCTTCGGACTTTAAATATTTTTGTAAAAGTGTAGTTGATTCGGCGTATTATTTGCATATAGCCAATAAAACACTTGTTAACATCATACCCACGATATGTTGCTTCGACACAGGCGTACCTTGTCTGCTGCACTTTAAGGAATGCATTGACAACAGCAGTTTAGATAAAAAAGATGTCCTTTCCGTTGCAAAAATAGACCTAAATTTCGGATATGAGGTGAAAATGTCTTCGACCTGTCCCGGAAGTCTTTCTCGCTCGCAACTACACCAAATAATATAAACTGAAATCAGCACTTTTTGGGGGAGATGTGCACGCTAAGTAAAACGATTAACTACGAAATACACCATCGAATCGTACGTATACCGTATGGATTATCGTGCATCGCGAATCGTATATCGTGTATCGTGTATAGTATATGGTGCACGTTGCACGATGAATGATACGATATGATACACGGTATACGATTGACAAAATACACGATGAGTGCACGCACGTTATACGCACGTTGCACGCACGTTATACGCACGATATACGCAAATTTTGACAACTGTTACGTTCCGACTACTGTAACATCTTATGTAACATCCATCAAAGTTAAATAGGTTCATAGTTTAACTGACGGTGACTCAAAACCTAATTGGAAGATATTACCTCAAGTGCATTTAAATCAATTTGGAAAGGATTTCCTGATTTTTCATATGAATCTTGACAAAATAGAGAATTTACCACATCATGAAAACTACCTGAGTTTTATAAAGACATCTTACAAAAATGGTTTCTTCTTCAAAATCTAAATAAAAAAGAAGTAACAAGTTTTGCCGATATGCGTAAACAAATACTCTGGGGAAACAGACATGTTAAATTCAGGGGTAAATGTTTGATATTTAAACATTGGATTAGTTCAAACATAGTATTCGTTGATGATATATTGGACGAAAAGGGGAGTGTACATGTAACTATTGATAAAGTAAAGGGCAACTGCAAAATACTAAAAACTGGATATCCGAAATTAGCAAGATAATTTGCTCAATTCCCATTACTTGGAAGACCACCATGAGATCTGAAATATCAGTGAAAACAAGGGTTAAGACAGAACTATCACTTACAATAAATAATATCATCATTCATGCAACGTGCAGTAAAACAACGTATAAATACGCGGTATCAAAGAAATTCATTAAACCTTATGTACATAGATACTGGGATAATGTCTTTAACCATAAAATTAATTGGAACGCTTTCTACGAATTTTTAAATCTAATACCTGATAATAGGGTTAAGCAAAATAAATACAGACTAATACACAAAATATTAACAACAAACGAGGTAAGACATGTCTGGAAAATATCTGACTCACCAAACTGTAATATTTGTAATACAAAAGAATCATACGAACACATGTATAATGAATGTCCCGCTCAGATCTGGTGTGAAATAAATATTAATTTATTCTCAAAATGCGGTATAAATAAAGACCCTAGAAGCCTCAAAACAATTATCATCGGTTACAAATTTTCACAAAAAGAATACCTATACATTAATCTGATACTAGCCTATGTTGGTTTCTCCATTAACAAAGCATACTTCTTAAGTAATAATTGGAAATCGGCAATTAACGTGTATCAAGTCTTCAATTATGAAATTAGAACTCTTTCGGAATACTTGAAAAGAAAACATATTAATGATAAAGTCATAAATATATTTGACAAACACCTGCTTGTATACTGAGTCGATTATATTAAGTATAGATGCATCTTGAATTTCTAATAATTTTTTTAGGAAAATACCCAAAAGATGCGCCAATATACATTGAGTAGATAGAAATGCGTAGCGTCAGTCTAGCACCTTTCGTTTTCTTATTGGCTAGCTTGACCATACATGCATTGCTTCATTGTTGCCGTTTTCTGTTTGTTCTAAATTTGCTTTAAAGCTTGAATGATAATTAGCCCTAGATTTGAAATGTTATAGAATACATATGTATCTTCGTATAGCAAGTTTATTGTCAATTCTGATACTCTGACTTCATAGCTGCATGTAGATCCAACTTAATTACATTGTTTTTGAAATATTTGAAAAATACGGAATATTAAATGTCATATACATGTACTGAATTGTTCTAAAAAAAATTAGTCTATCATGTGCCTTATGCTATACACTTGTAGTTATTTACTTTTGTTTTTGTTGTGATTATGTACAAAAGAAAGAAATATATAATAATAAAAAAAAAGGTTTTTAGTGCTTTCCTATGATGCCTTATAAAGCAAATCCTTTGCTGCTCTGGTTAGATGTTCCAAATGCTGTCGAGAATCTTGGTGGAATCGGGATCCAAACCATGAGTTGCTTGCCTGAACCTGACCCACTGCGAACGAGAAAGAGCATCTGCAATAACATTGTGTCTAAGAAGGGATATATTTTGCTTTGACAGAGATATCAAACTTATATTTAACCACATGTCTCACTAAACAAATGACCCTATCATATTTGCAAGTTTGCAATTTAATGACCTGTACTGCAGCTTGATTGTCTACATAAAAAGAACACGTTTATTTTGAATTCCTATTGTAGAGTTACATGTAATCCGTTTTCTACGTGTGCACTTCCAGGAGTAACCACCGGACATGCAAAGTTCAGGGACCCGAGCAGGGACTGCATATAACTCAGTGTGACCATTTTCAAGTCAATGGTTGCTACGATTTACTGCTGCTCCGAGGAAAACCAAGCAAGGCGTAGGTAACACGATTTTGTTATTAAATTTTGCCAAGAGAACACCAAATTCTGAACAAATAGTGCAAAAAAGGAGGGTCTGACCAGGTGACTTTCATACACTGTGTTGACCAAATAAGAAGTCATCTAGATAATGTATTATATTATCATACCCGATTTCTTTTTACAATGCCCAGTGCAAAATGTTGCAAATATTTCCCAAACTGCACAGCTAATTTAAGCTCCCATAAGTAATATTTTGTTATAAAAATATTGGCCATTAGCTTTGAAACCATGTAAGTAAAAGTCAGCTGGATTTATTAGGATGCAGATTTTATGTCACATTTACTTAACGTGGCACCATGGCCTGGTCTGGCAATAAGAGCGACAGCCTGCTTAATATTGGGATACGAAACTGAAACAGAACTGCTCATCGATGTAATGGATCACATAAAGCTGGAGTAAACAAATGTAAATATATTTATTTCAATAAAACACTGGGAAGTCTATAGTTAGCTTGAGTTAAAGATTATTGTAACATCATATGAATCAGGCAGTTAAGGTAAACTAAATATTAAAAAAAAGTTTCATAATTAAAATTCAGATTGAAGCGATAACGAATTCATATAATATTTGAATTAGCAAGTAAGAAGTAATCGTTAAATAAAAAAAAATCGTTATCATGAAGTATCTTTCATGTTAACCTGCTTCTCATCCTTTTAACTAGACAGAGTGGAGTAATCGTTGTGTAAAGTCATTGTTCTGTCTATAAACTGGTCAATTTCGAAGTGGCTTTAATGTAAAATATAGCCGATGCATCATTAGCCGGCCAGTACGAAGTGACGGGAATGTATAAATTTCATCATTGAAATGGCCAGGCTGATATAACCACAGTCTAAAAATAATTGTTGCATTATGAAACTGACAAGTGTCTAAAAGCACTTGCTTTACCAGCAACTAGCCAAACAGAATTTATATGAATGACCTTTGTCATGATAAGCAGTCAGTATATTCTTCATGAGCACACCTTTCAAAATGTAATGGAAATACAAACATGTCGATCTCAAAACTCTAACAGGGCAAAGGTTACAGTGGAGAAACGATACGCTCTACCAGACTGTACCGATTACCACTGATTTACTGCTATTAGGAACTGCTCGACGCCCCACCCCCCCCCCACCCCTCCGCAAATAGTCAAGGAAACAAAAGCGATGTCCCAAAGAGCGATTGCATATGGTTTCAATGTGGATGTACTTTATATGAAAGTGAAAAGAATTACTTTTGCAAACTGATAAATTGAGTCTTTTACATCTCTTGAATTGGAAATTAAGCATATAAATTATGACGAGCACCCTTATTACACAGTTCATGTCAGTGTCTTAACTGAAAGATTAGTTACTCTACTGTAGATTTTTAATTGGCCTTTAACTTAAGTTCGGCAGATTTTTAAAATGCAAAACGTTATGCAAGCCATTTTTGTACTTTCCACAAAATATCAATTACCAGTGACGATTATATGTCTGAAAAAGTAGTTTTCCTTGAATTTTACTCGAAAACGTTAATGAATCTGTAAAATCTACAGAAAAATTATCAGTGAATCTGGATGTATTCGATCTTCACTAATCAGTCTGTTTTATTGCTTATAAAATGCCTTATTCCTTTCTTAGAGCAACGCTTAATGAGGCCGTAGCCATATAAAAATCAGATTCTAAATGTAGCTTCTACTGGTAGTCTATACGTTCATACAATTTTGCGAAAAATGGTGGCTTTTATTTGTAAAGAGATTGAATAATAACGGATTATGGTAATACATTGTTGTGGCCATAAATTGCTATTACTTGCAACATATGGTATTCTATTTTAGATGAAAGCTTCTGATTAATTTCTTAGATATTTTACAAATTGTCCAGACGCTTTGTTACAAGTAATCGTGATTCTACACAATTATTTTTAGCTTTTTTATTTGAGGGTAAGTAAATAAGACCAACAAATTGATATGAATATTCACAGTGGAATAAAAATGTCGTTATGTTATAATGACCACATCCACGGTGAAATAACATGGTTATTTCGTGCCAGCCATTTCCACTTTTCAACTTTTCAACATTAATATAGCATTATGGTAAATTCATACTGCCTACTGCCAGGGTGAAATAACATTATGGCCATTTCGTTCAGATCAATTCCATTGTTCAACATTGAAATAACATTATGGTTACTGTCGTTTCCCATGGTGAAATATCATTGATTCTATTTCATTCGTATCACATCAACTGTTAGCCATTTTACGCGGCCCATTTCACTAATGAAACATTCATAAAGGTGCATGAATGTACAGGATTATCATTATAAGCCCTACTTGAAAACAAAAACAGACTTACTCGCCTCTCTTACTCTAGCCTGGTCTAAAATAATTGATACGTTTGCTAATATTCTACAGTTTAAGCACTACAAGCGCTAAACAGTGACAGCAAAAGGGCGACAATACGACACTTCAAGGCACGAAATGATAGTTATGGAGTGTCGTCGTGTTTTCGTATGGCGGCCTTTTGCTGTTTTGTGTTGTCTGGTTGGCGATCAAGGAGCCTTGTATATTTATATGTGATGCATTTCTATATTCAAAGATGAAAGCAAGTCAAAACTATAGCCTATTCACGTATCTATTAAATATATTTAGATTCCGAAATCTTCGACTCGTCGTCTGTTTAGGATTTAAGTTATTCGGATCACAATTCTGGAAAACACCCCTATTTGAGGAAATAGACTTGCCCGAATTGGAAGTCAAAAGATCCCATTTTTAAAATGAGGTATGAATGGGTAAAATTATGTATTTTTGTCAAGTTCAATGTGCTTTCCTTAGCTGTGCACTCCACTACAAAACAGTTGGAATATTTGTCAAGTTACAAAGGTAGGTGAAAATTTTCGAGAATTGCTGTGTGGAATTTCAAAACCTCTTCAGAACAACTACTACCCCTCTCTGTCTCTGCACCTAACCTCTCTCACCATAATCAAATTATTTACGCATATCAAATTGAATAAGAAGTCTTACTACTTGCTTTCAGAACATACAACAGATCTTATTCTCTTTCTTTTATGTCGTGATTGAGACTAAAGCAAACATTAAATGCTCTAGATTATTTAATGTTTTTCGGTGGTTTATCGACATATAACGGTGAACTATATAGTTTTAAACTCACTGTCCACTCAGTGAAAATTATCAAAATTTTCTACCCGGTTTACGTCCAAATATATACCGAGCGTAACGAACGCAGGAAACCATACGACGATGACGTCGTTAAAATGACATCATGTTTGTAATGCTTTCTGATGACGTTTCCCGCGATTTTAGACATTTTATTGAAATAAACTCAACAAAAGTAGAGTTATAGACATAAAATAAACAGAAAAAATGTTGGTATCGATGTAATATCACTATTATATAATAACTTCACTCGTGAGCACCAAAGGTAATTATTTTCACTCGTGGCTGTGCCACTCGTGAAAGTATCACTTTTGATGCCCACTCGATGAAATTATAACGTGATATTACACCGAAACCAAACTTTTGTTGTCGAGTTTATTTCAATAAAATGTCAAAAATCGCGGAAAAGGTAATCAGAAAGCATTACAAACATGATGTCATTTTAACGATCTCTATTAATTTATTGTTTTAATTTTACAGTGTTCATGTGAAGAAACGTGCGAAAAGAATGGGAACTCCTGTATTCCAGCTGCATGTGCTAATAAAGAGTATGCATCCGAAAATACAATACCCAATCGGAAAATGAGACACATCCGAATGTGATGAAGACATAAATAAGTAAAACTTGACGGAACAGGAAGTTCAAAGCAGTTCCTAGAGATGTTTACTCCAAGGTACAGAAAAAATATTTCCAGATGCAGTGAGGCAATAATTTAAGATTTTATAATATGATTGATGTGTGTCCATCTGTGCAGAAATCGAACATTTCCACATTCTATATTTCATAATTGTGGAGATATGACAGTTTCCTCTCTGGGTTGTCTTTTACCTGTTTACTCTCCATCCACAAGAAAATTATATAAAATAACAAGTTCGCAGAATACCACTATATGACCGAAGGAATCATATGGAATGTGATATAGACTTGCGGTATAAAAACATTTTGGAACAATGCGGATGTTTTCGTTAAGCTGAATGTTCTAAATCGTCAATCAAAGGCATTTGTTTGTTTTCAGATGTTTTTATATGCAGGACAATTGTTACATATTGAACATAAGAGATGTTACAAGAACGTTGTCGGTCACTGTGGAGAGATCCCAAAAGGTATAAGTCATAGCCAATCTGATATTGAAAAAGTTTTTCTATCCTATCAATGGAAAATTAAGAGAAAATAATAAACATACAACCTAAGCAAATCTGTACTGTACTATATACTACGATGCACAATTTTATAAAGTTTGTGAAGATTTTAATGCAAAACGAAAACCGTTAGGTGAGACCTTTACATGGACACGCCTTTTAAAATGATAGCTTGTCCTCCAAAATCAAGACGTAGATGCCGTTGCTCTTACCCCAAAGGCGTGTTCATTGATTTTTTTATCTAGTGGTGGGTTCCTTTTTCTGGCTTAAAAGTTTAATTATGTAAAGAAGTGAAAGAAACAACTAACAAAATAGCAGAGTTAAGTACCAGACATTGTATGAAATAAACTGTAATAAAATGTATTTCAGTGCGATAAGACGATGGTAAATGTGTATGTTCTAAAATGGGGGATAAAAGAGAAATGCCATTTAAGTTTGCTTGTAAGAAAAAGTTGCGGCTCGTTGTTAATTTATCTTTTTGGCTTACCTGACCACAAAAGGCTCATGGTGAGCTTTTAAGATCGTTGAATCTCCGTCGTCCATCGTACGTCCGTCCGTTCGTTCGTCCACAAGTAGTTTGTTTACACTATAGCATCAACATATTTGAGACAATCATAATGAAACTTTAATAAAATATATATGGCTACACGCCCTCGGATAAGTTCGATTATAGACTTGCTCGGATCAGTACTTCTTGAAAAATGGCCTTTTATTTGACCAAAATGCAATATTTAACACTCTCAATGTTTACACTCTAGCACCTTTATTTCTTTTCTAATCCTAATTATATTTACAGAGAATGTGTCTGAGCGTTAGATCTCGGATGAGTTCAATTATGGGCTTCATTGAATTAGTTGTTCCAGAGTTACAGCCCTTGATTTAACAAAAAGTAGCACCTAAGTTTCTTCACTACTCCTAATCAGTGTTGATGAAACTTGGCAGGGATGTTTATTGCATGAAGCTCTACCGACATTGTTCAAAGAATTCCATGCAGAACTCTAGTTACCACGACAATAAATAGGAAACACGTTAAAAATTTACGTATTGAGCATGTGGACTTCTACTAAGTTTATATAATGACCCCTTGGTCGTTATTGGGCCCCCAGGTGTCACTTGACTTTACAAAGGCTTATATAGGAAAAACTTTAAACATTTTCTTCTCTGAAACTCTAAAGCTTAGATATTTGGCATGTAGCATTGCCTAGTAGACCTAAGATTTTAACGCTTGAAGAAATCTTTGTATGTGCAATGGATTGCGTCACGTTCGATAAGCAAAATGAATATTTTTGCAATTTTAAACAGTATACCTAAAAGCCAGGCTGTGGTAATTACTTTAAATGACATATCTAAAGTAAACTGTACATTAACCATGCTTAAATGTTAGACATGACATTTTAGAATGATTGTATGGAAGAATGCTGATACTTACTTATATCTTCTTCACCTTGAATTCAAATATATTTTTCGGCAATTGCGTAACGTTACAATTGTGTGAACCAAAGACGCTGTGAAATAAAACTCTATTAATCACGTTTATTTGATAAATGTACAAAAGTAATAAGTTCAATCATTGCGTAAAATTCTAAGATTTTTATCGTCCGATATCTGTTGATTATGAGATTTTTTAAGTGAAAGGCGTTACACTTTATTTTACAATTACATTTCAACTCACGTTGCTGTTACATTTTGAACATTTTTATGAATCCTCTTAATTATTTTGCAGAAGCTATCGTTTCTTGCAAGTAAATCATACAGTATAATTGTGTTCGTTTGTACAATCACAGGAAAATTGTCAGTCACCTAGACTATGGCGATGTTAATGTTGTGTTTTTTCTAACTGAAAGAAAATCTTTCGCTAAAATGGGCATTTTAAAAATTGTTGTATTTTCAATTTTGATTTATTCTATTGTAACGTTTTTCTTAATGGAAAATGAAGCAAAACATATCAATGACAGTTCTGTATATTCTATCATTCGCGCCAGCATCAATCACTTGTGTCCATATTCAAACATATGTGGAGTGCACTTAAGGCCAGATAATTTTCGCGAAGATGAAGTTCCGTGTTGCAAAGGTAAGCTTAAAGTTTCTTTTTTTTTAAATTATAAATCGTAGTGTTTTAAATTGCTGCATGAAATATTAAATCAGACAAAAAAGGTAAAAATGATTCTTTCAAATCGAACAAAAAATTTACAAAGAATCAAACTTAATTAAATAAAACAAAATTTAGTTGCTAATGACATTGAGAAACAAAACACATCGATCAAATTCAAAAGTTAGTGTAAAATCTTTCTCTGTCGGTACATTTAATCATTGGGTTCATAAAATTATTCAATTAGTTTGAACAATTAAATGAAATTTCAAGACATTTATACGGCGCCCCTAAAAAATTTAGACAGTTTTTTAAATCGTAAAAAGAGAAATATTATTTCGAAAAAATGCAATGTTATTTAGTTTAATGGAATACAATTTCGTAAAAACGCAATGATATTTCGTTATTACGAAATAATATTCCGTAGAACGGAAATGTAACTTCGTAAAAATAAAACCTTTTCATAATTAAAAAATAACATTCCGTATTTATACGTAGAACACAATTATACATTTGTGTCGATTTTAAAAAAAAAACGAAATATATTTTGCAAAAACACTAGACATGATTATTAACTTGTACTTATGAAATAATATTGCGTTTTTACGAAATTACTTGGTTTTACAAATATATTTCGTAATTATGAAAAACTATTACGAAAACAAACGCAATTTTATTTCGTATTTACGCAAAATTATTTCGTATTTACAAAGGTTATTTAGAAATATTTTAAAAAAATCCGAATGAAAAAAATGAATCCTACATCGCTTTAGGGACACCGTCAATTTCAAATTAATATGCAGGGAAATACAAGAATAAAGTATATATGACATATATAGTTTATACATGTGGGCTAAAACAAGAGCTACCTGACCTCTTGGTCTTCACTGTAAGGATGTTGGACTTTCTTTGTGACTTGTGATTTCCATGTGCTGAGCAATTGTGCGACGTATTTTTAAAATCCTTCAATGCATGACAGAGTTACCATGTATGCAATATTCTATTACCTTTACACTCAAAGTGTGACTGACCTTTAATGTAGAGACGTGGGTCTTGCACGCGACGCGTCGTCTTGAATATTTGCGCCAAGTTATCTAAAATTCTTTCAATGCATTACAAGATTACAGCCCGGACACTAGTGCGCATAAATACAGGATTCCATGACCTTTAAACTCAAGTGTAGACATTTGATGTAGTGACCGTGGTATTGCATGCGACAGGTCGTCTTGGTGTGGTTATCATTTGTGCCATATGATTTGAAAATCCCTTCATGTATGACAAAGTAACAGCCCGGACACGAACTGAGACGGACGAACGGACGGACGGACGAACGAACGGACGAACGTAGACCATTTAAAATGAAAATGTTTAGGCAAAGAAATGTATTAACCAATCTCAGCAGCATATAGGAGCAACGCTTTATTAGTATTTTAAATGGTTGGAATAACCTGCTAGCTTTACTTAATATATGACTGATAAATCCTCATGCCTGTAAGTCCTGGCATGGGGAAATCATATCCTGGGAGCCGTTGACCGGAAAAGGTTGAGATCCACTCTCAGACTCAGTCTAATGGATTTTCTTGTGGATTACCTGTTGCGTTTGTGTACGTACAAACGAAGTTATTACTTTCCTTATACATTGATTGTTGCCCTTAACATTCGCGTAGTATCGACACATCCCCGCCCCGTTGTTTTTACCTTTAACTTTAATGTGATTTTGACCACTGTTAGTTTCTAAAATAGATTGAACAAATTGAAGATCTTACGATGGAACTCTAACAGTTTACAATCTATTTTCATATCATATAAAGTGTATCAATCTATAACAAACAGTTGAAGTTATTGTTTAAAACCGGGTTACACAATGTACTTATAGGAAAGAGAAATATTGGCATGATTTTTTCTGTATCAACATCAGTGTAGCTGCACATAATGTTGCCCTTTAGAAACCCAAAAGTAGTGTTTATAAAAATGTTAAATGGAACAGGCCCTATGATTGATCCTTTCCACACTCTTTTCTCTATACATTTCAAGTTACTAACACTGTAATCACATGTTAAGCAAATACTGCTTTCTATTTTTCTTATATATCTTTTGAGAATACCCAAAGACAAAGTTTTTAACACCATTTTCTTTCAAGTTCGAAATCAACAGAGTGTGAAGCTTTTTCCAACAAATGTTTCCATATATTTTACTACTTTCAAATGCTTACTTTGACTGACAACCATAGCCTAACCCAAAGGCCATTGCAATAGAAGGTATTAAATGTTTTAAAGGTTTTGCTAATATTCCATCATAGTCAGTTGCCTTCGTTACATTAAAAAGTGTTTACATTGTGCATTTCTGATTTTGTACAAAATCAGCTTCTGATTAATCAATTGTTTAAAAAGCTAATTCAACAACTTTCGTGTTACCGTACCTCATTTGCATACAATAAGATGACTATCAACCACTGGAACTGAATTTCAGCCAATACCTTCTGTCATGCGCAGTTTGATTATTGTTTTTTAAAAGATCATTTTGCATATTTACAAGTTTATTTTGTTCAAGTTGAACAATGTATTCCTAACTTTCAATTTCGTCTTATTTTTTTTATTTCTCTTCTTTACAAAATATAATGTGTTACATTGTTTGTACTTGTAGCATATGAGGCGGTTTGGTGTAGATTAGAAAGTCGGAATCCTACCCCGAAAGTCATGGAATCGAATCCGCGGCATTTGACCTGGATCTGAAAAATCTTCTTTTTTTCGGCACGAATATTGGTCATAAATCCGGGAAATTGTCAATGAAAGTAGTTTATATAAGTTGCAAGAACTAGTTCTACAATCGATGTAATATAAATAAGTTGAAACTAATGTTTTTGAAAAAATGAGGTTATTATCGCCTAACTGTTACAGCAACTCATCATCTTACAAATCCAAAGCAACAGAATTGAAAAAAATTATATTCTGTCCCAGTATTCAAATCGTTTAGAACAATAATGCTATAAATAAAATATCCATTACCTGAAATGTGTATAGTCATTTCATCGTGAAAGTGGCCAGTACGAAATAACATTAATGCCTATGCATTATCGATTCTAGTATTATCTTGTTTATTTCATTTATTTACCCTCGGTTAGTAATTAAAGAAAATAACGAAACCAAAAATGAAAAGAAAATCACAATTTGTTTGTTACGGAACGTCCTGAAAATTTGTAGCAAGTAATTATAGCGAGTAACTCAATGTTTTATTATCACATTCCGTTACAAGTTATTCTCATTAGACCTAAAATTTAATTTACCCAACCGCTACGATACGTTTCTCTGTGAGGTAAACACGTACACAAAAGGGCTTCTTTTAATGAGATATCATCCATAGTAAGCGTTACAATATAGCCATAGAAAGTAATTACTTTTATCATTAGCTATAGAAACAGATTGATTTGGTATGTAGGGAAATGCTTTCCATACAAGCAAAGCTGTTTAATTATAAATAATACAGTTTATCTAGATTCAATGATAATCTTCTATAATATTTATTTCATCTTTTTCTTAAATATCTATTTCGAGGAACAAGAGGACTTCACAGAAATAATCGTCATAGCTTAATTTGAAAAGTGCTTGAATTATTGTCATATCTTGCAGGAGCTTTTTGTCTTGCATCAACCCATATCGTATTGAGACTGAACCACAATTCGGTCTAGAGGGTACTCAGAAAAATTCATTTTTAGGAATGAAACCAATTTAGTTTAAGCGACATTAAGATAAGACTGTAACAAAATCAGTTCGCAAAAGTAATTCGTATAACTATCATATGCAATATAACCACTACATGTGAATCAATTTCGATCTCTTCTCAGGAAATCACTTTTTTCCTACTTGGTACGGGTTTGGAACAGTTCAATAAGGAAGTACTAGTAATCAGTGTTAGTCATTACAATCTAAAAGAATTTGACCTTTAAACATTACCCTGCTTAATGACATTGTCTTTTTTTAAATCTGGATTATACCATTAATTGATGTAAGGGTGTAAGGGTGAAATCTGACTTAGGACTGTATCATGATCAATGATCAAGCACGATGATTAAAATACAATAAATGCTTGGAAAACATGTAAAACATACAAACAAAGCTTATCATATGTCGGGTTTTTTTTCTAGTCAAGAACCTGAATTTACTACGTTTTTTGTCATCCAGAAGGATTTTCACTGTATTGTTGAAGGAAAACAGATGTACATATTTGAATACCGATCAACCTGTAACCGATTGTTAGCGAGGAAACAAATAAACGGTGTGCATGGCATTTGATACTTGGTATATATTATTAGTATTTATACTAGGAACATACATTTCCCAAAAGCTATCGGTATGTATTCTTATAGAAGAAGAGTCAATCTTGATGCTCTATTTGTAGAAGTGTTCGTGGGTATACTCGCGGTGATTGTCGATCTGCGAATTCATGCTAAACACGATTATTTCTAGACATGTTTCAATATAATAGTCATATTTTCGCCTCGAAGGTGTGAATCAAATTGAAATGTACTAGATAAAAACAGTGTTGATATGATTTTCAACGTATTTCCGTTTTTGTGATAAATAACACTGTTTTTGTAAATATCAACACGTTTAGCAATAAACATACACCAATTATCGGTATGTCTATCCATTTTCACTGATCAAATACTTTTTAAGGAAGATACAATATTTCAAAGATAGCATGTTAAACAAAAATGGTTTACAGAAAATACTTTATACATTTGAGATATCTAACCAAGAATACCGAATACAGCCATTTAGATTTAATCCCTGAAAAGTGATCGACAACACCTTCTGACAGAAATCAGCCACCATAGTTATGTCTTTACATCGAGAAGCTTTGAATGCGCATTACAATATTGTTCACATATTCCAAAGGAAATTATGTCATTTTGTACGAAATTTATCATTTTTTAAAATTTTATCTAAACATTAATAGCTGATCATAATTTATGTTTTCTGCAAACAGATGTACATTTTGGTTGTTTTGTAGATTGTTCATGTGAAGAAACATGCAAAATCAATGGAAACTGTTGCTTTTCTGGCGAAACAGACAACGCCTACGAAGAGAATGCATCCGAGAAACAATACACATCCGAATGTGCACAAGACACGGACAACCGAAACTTAACGAAAGAAGGTTGCATTCACTACAAATGTTTATTCCCGGGAACAGTGGAAACATTTCCTGACAGCGTGAACGAATTACTTAAAGACAGTGCCGCACTAAATTTTTATAATATGATTGATATGTGTCCGTCTGTGCCAGAGATCGCAAATGATCCACATACTACATCTCATAATTGTGGAGAGATGGCAGTTGCCTCTTGGGGTAGCCTTTTACCTGTTTACTCTCCATCTACAAGAAAAATATATAAAAATAACAAGTGTGCAGATTGCAACAATGTGACTGACGGAATCATATGGAATGTGATACAGACTTGCATTATAAAAACGTATTCGAATAATGCAGATATATCTGTTATGGTGAATGTTCTAGAACGTCAACCAAAAGCATTAGACTGCTTTCAAATATTTACCTACCCAGGAAAATTGATAGACATTGAGCATAAAAGATGTTACAAGGAAGTGGTTGGTCACTGCGGAGAAAAGAACTACGAGATCCCAAAAGGGATCGGTTTGGGTCATTCGGATGTTGAAAGAGCTTGTGAAAGTGGCTTTTTCTCTCCTATCTATGGAAAATTGAGGAAAAATTATATACCTATAACGTTCGCAAACGTTTATTGTGTCGTCTGCAACTCTGCCCACTTATTTAAACTATGTACAAATTCTAACAGAAATGTAAGACTATTAGATTCTTCCTTTACATACATTTTAAAAGGATCGTTTTTCCTCAGAGATAGAGATGACGATACCATTACAACTGTCCAAAAGGTGTGTTCATCGACTTCTGACACTGATTTGAAGGTTGGTTTATTTTTCTCGGTTAAAAGCATTGAATGAAATAAAAGAAGCATTAAAATAACAAGAGAGTCAGGTTGTGTACCAGACAATGTACAGAATAAACCCTGTACTTCGGCGGTGCGATACGAAAGAAAAGAAATGACTAAAATATTTTGGTAGGGATATTATTACTGAGATATATAAATAAACAATTTTGTTGCAAGCTTTATCCACTTATCGGTACATCTACATGTGTCTGATCAAGGTTTGTCGAAATATCTTCAATAATGGGATTCAAACCAACAGATACAGAACAATAGTACATAAAACCTTAACCTACTCATATGCCGCTGTCAACAATATACTTATGAGATAGAGATCCTGGCATTTCAGTCAGAATGATTTAGATCTACCTCCGCGGTCGTTGTTTAAGCTCAAACGATTTTAGTGATTTACTATAGCTCGTACGTATGTCTTACTTACATAGTTAGACATATTTACTTCGATAAAATAGATAGCGTACGTCTGAACACCAACCATCACTTCGTTTTGTTTAAACAACATCACACAACATTAAATATGCAATGTCTTTTTTCTTTGAGTATGGACGTTAAACCGCATGAATTAAATTAGCCTGACTTTGATACTAAGCGCAAGTTCCGCAACGTTTGTTTCTGTTATTAAGATAAGAATACATATGCATAAGTAAACGCCTTCCACACACCACATAACGTATTATATATGCTTTTAATATAATCGATATAATATCTATGGAATCACTTTGTTTCTTGCAAATTTGTGCACATATTGGATACTTATTTGAATTACACCCCTACAGCAATGCATTAGTTGCACACTATATGCTACTGTAACACGAACAAAAATGGAAAATTCAACAACAACACATTATACATGTAACTACAGTGTTTTTATATAATCATTTTCATAATAACGTTTCGGTGTAACTTTTTTTTCTACTGTAACGCGCAAATTCGTATTTATGTCCACATACATGTACAGAATAAAAACAATTCACTGTAACACAAATTCAAATCTGACAAATTAAATGCATTTTCATATTCCAAATATGGTTTAATCAAAAGTATATCATGAACAAGCACTGGTAATTCAATTCGAAAATACCCATTAAGAAACACGTATAAAGTAAAACTGGACGCGAAAAGTAAGAAATTACTTATTCGCGTATTCTTAAAAACAAAAATAATATCAAACAGGGAATGCCACGTACCAAAAACGCAGCCTCCCCAAAACGAACCCCACAGCACCCAGAAGTGCACACCACCACCAACACACACACACACACACACACACACGCACACACACACACAATCATGTACACACACACATATACACTACCAACACACACTAGCATACAAAGCAAACACACGAGGACAAAACGAACAATTAAAGGAACACAGTGGGGCACCGCCTTGGAACGGTCAGTGGCAAAAACACCACTGGGGAGCTTAAACCGGTTTATGGTGCGCACCCAACCTCACTCTTACCCCCACCATGTTCCAAAGTCACAGGACAGTGTAAATAAAAGTAATCCCTGCTAGGTGAATCTCTAACACACGCAATGGAAACAAAAGGCATGGTATGTAAAACACAAAAATGCTCGTGTATAAATATATAAAAAGCAAACCTTGAGAACCAAAAAACGTATGTACTCAATGCCTTTGCAGAAGGCAGAGCACCAAGAGAAACACCCTTAAGGGCCCGACGAAACAGGCCAGAGGACAGAAATCAAAACAGTTTCGTCCCAGTGGGATTTAAAAACTGCCCATCACAGAGTCCTCCCCCTCTTCCGTCAGACACAATCAAAGAGGGAAGCATAGCGTCCAACTGTAAACGGGTTGAACACCAAACATGCGGTGTGTCTCAAAACAGTTGGGTCGTAACCTCTTTTAACAAAACGTTTTATAATTTTAGCAAATACAGTTGGAAAATTGCCATGACCCAAAATCTTACGAAGTTTGTAAACCACATCCCCATAAAAATCGGGTTTTGAAATACCTTCTCGCAGAAGAGTCTTTAGATTACTATTGAATTTCAAAACCAAATCAGAATTACGATAGTAAAATTTAGCAAAATATTTACGCAATTTGTAATAACGGTAGCCCTGTTGAAGAAGTTTATTTGTAATATATTGATTACGTTCATTGAAATCCTCAACATAACTACACGCTCTGGCAAACCGAATTAACTGAGAAATGTATACCCCATAAGATGTAGCATGAGGTACATCCCCATCCAAATGGGGGAAATTTACAATACTAAAATTAAAATCATCCCTCTTGTCATAAATTTTGGTATGTATAATATTGTTATAAATAGAGAGATGTAAATCTAAAAATGAAGCACCAGTATCCAAATTGTTAGTTTTAATTAACTGGAGTTCCCGGGGATAAATAGTGTCCACCAATTGACCAAAAAACGGGTTATCCATATTAAGAATATCATCCAGATAGCGTTAAGTTTACGGAAAACTGGCTTTCGCGAATATAACTTAAAAATATCAGATGTTAGTTTGGTTTTTAGTAATTTATTCTGCCAAATTCAGTCATCCCGTTAATATCTAAACAGACAATTTAAATTTTACCCGTATATCTGTTTTGATTTTTTACAGAATCGTTTACATAAAAAAGGGCTGCATTTAGCCAAATTGTATCCAAACATTTTAACAAAAACACTTGAAAGTTATATTGTGTGAATTAGTCATTCAGTATATCTTAAAGCATAATCAAATAAGGTCGTTGAACTGTACAGAACAGCTAGGAAACGATGTTACACTTTACTGGTATCTCATGAGAGTCTCTTTAAACAATATCTTAACCGCAAAATATTATCTAATAGTGCTGTCGTTAATATTAACCATATCTCTTTCCTTCAATTTTAACGGTTAGCTTTGATGGAAATAGTTTTCTTGCAATAAAAAGGTGTCTTACGTGTCTGTAAGTACAAGTAACGTGTACAAGGTTCTTATTTCATATTAAAGAGGCATACCCAAAATCCGGGATCAATGTAAATAACCTCAAAACAATTTGTATTCGAGTAATTAAATGGATACCAACAAGCCTGAAAGTTTCACATAAAAAATCCAGCAAACATCGGTAAAAAAACACATACGTTTTGTAGTTCCGCGAAATAAACACCTGTTTCATATTGTTTGTGTGGTAAGCGATTTATCATAAAACGTCGTTATATTGGCACACAGTGCGTAAACGAGACATTTTTCTATACATGTTCTTCTTGAAAACTTATTTATTTATTATTTTACAAATGTAGATTTTAAGCTCATTGTTAACGTTTAAATATTCGTTGTAGCGAATTCGAATGACCTTTTTTACCTAAAGTTAAGTAACAAAATCAGTACGGTATGTTTTATATATATATTCATCATATATAGTTTATCACTGTTATGTTTAAAATATTTAGATGTACATGTATATGGTATATTACTTTACGTCTTTTGTGTTTTGCAGGACCACAGTGAATGTCGCCTTTTGCATTGTCCAGCAGGCCAGATTCGCATTAATGGTATTAAATGCGAGTTTATAAGTAAATACTGGAGCTCGTTACTTTATGTTGTTCTTGAACTTACCCCGTTACATGATGTCTCGATCTCAGTGATAGATGAAATGACAATGGTTCCATCTTTTCCTTGGCTCTTGTCCCCTTGGCCCGTTGATTGGACAATTAAAAACGTAATTTACAAAACAAACTTCCGTCAAAGTAATGGTTTTCTGGAACGATTGTATGTACACTTAAAATTATCAATGGTGTCATATAATATATTAACCCAACTGCAAGTTGTTAACATAACAATGTCTAAAATGTGGACAATTCAACTGAATGACACTTTCATACCTGTGGAACAAAACATTTCTCCAATCCGAGATTTCAAGGAATTTCAGGATAACAGTGCCACGCGATTGAAGTGTGTCATTCCGTTGTATATATATTATAACTTAACAGAAAATTGGTCTCTTGTTAAAGATGACTTATTTAACAAAAGCTCTTGTACATTAAGATCAATTGGGAGTCTTCATGATAAGAACATGGTCACAATAAACACACTTTTCTATTGTCAGCAAGTTGAACTCAGTTCGACCGAGTTTGAATTAACAGCTGGAAACAGGGTATTATATTATAAATCCAAGCAAGAATATTACTTTGAGAATGAGTTCACTTTTGTGGAAGACCGACAGGCAGGGACTTACACCGTGCGTCTGTGTGCCTCAGATGCTGGCTTCCATCATCGACCAGTGTCCTCAACTAACAGGCTGTTTCCAGGACCAATGACCTACTTAACACTGCTTTGCATCATTGTAAACTTTATTAGAGCATTTATCTCCTTTAGTTTCCTTTCAATACAATAAAATCAGTGTTCAAGACCAGATCCAAGCAAAGAGAATACAATGGATAAAATCATGGAGAAAACAGTGAACTTGATGTATTTAGCAATATCACGTATTGTTATGGTCCACTTGTCCAATTAGACATGTAATTACTTCTTTCATATTTGGTCTTTGTTCGCAGACTTCTTTTTTGTTGAAATAAAATTGTATGAATAATTCACACGTCGTTTGTATAATTTTGAGAACGAAATTTATTTTAGCGGAGAATATGTATGCGATACAGAGTAGTTATGAAGTCGCTTTACAGTAGAGTGTAATTGTTTACGCTGTACTGAATTTACCGATGTTTATTTTTTTATCGCGTTCAAACTTTGAAAGAAGCTTCATACCACATTATACTACGAACGTTAGTATTCAGTGTTCAATGTGGAAAATGTTACTGCTGAAACTTTTGTAATTATGAGGAAAGAAAAACAAGAAAACCATGATACAACGTATCACAGGGGCCCCAAGCAGAAGTAAAACTAGTATAGATTTAAGGTATTTCTAATACAAAGGTTTGATGTTGCATTTTGGGATTTGACGCCTTTTTCAATAGCATTGTTCCTGGGAATACCAGTAATTTACTGTCACCCTGCGGTCGGTAGGGTGGCTTGAAGCCATGCTCTTCATATCAGAGAGAGGATTGATGATTTCAACTCAGCAACCTTAAACATTTTGTGACGCTTGGCATTTTCTGATTCTGATACAAGTACAATGACATTAATGAAGACAGCATCGCACCAATGTACGCTGTAAGCATGCCGAAATTAGAATACTAATGTTACAACCTTTACAACCACAGAGCACCGTGTACCCTTCTTCCTGTATATAATATTGCGCTATATTTATTTTGACTATCGTATAGATTGCATATTTAACGACGAATACAATGTTGATATTTAAACACGGTTTAACCAAAAGATAACACGTTCTGAAAGACAACACATTGACTACATTTCATGGTATATAAGTAACCTATGATATACTCTTTTTTATCAAAGTGACTATATCTAAGCAGTTTCAAGCTACATTGAACATGGATTCCGGGGTTAAAATACGCCATTATAAATCTGAGGATTTAAATGTACTGATGGATATTACGAAGAAGAGGGTTGGGGCTCCTCACATGTATACTGTAGGGCGAGGCTTAAAGTTGACTCGAACGGTTTGCTGTTTGCAGAAGACAACTATACATGTTTATGTTTTACTTGCACTTTGATACCATACACGATTGCAATATTTCGGATACGTTGATTTTCTAAATATAGCGGTTTGAGATGTCTAAATGCCTACATCTTAAAAAAGCTAAGTCTGGTTCACTGTCGTCAGAACAGAACAGAACAACTTCTTTATTTCAGACGCAGAGTACAATATTACATTTGCAATAACATGTGCACTAGAATATTAAAAAGCCCAATATACATGGGTATGTCAACATATGTATACCACGTCTGAAAATACGGCTACTTTGCCACATGTTTATTTCTCATCACAGTTTATTGATCATTCAATGATTAATAGCAATGTGTATTTGGCTTGTATTGAAAAACCACATACATGAATTCTCAATTCCTATATTAATCAAAGCGCTGTCGGTGCTGAAGCCCATGGGGGCTGTGTGGTGTAAGGGGGGTGGGTGAGGGGGTGGACACAGTAACACAGTGTATTTCAATTTCAGGGATGTACATAAAGTATTTCAATGTGAGGAATATATATAAAGTATATCGTTTGTTTTTATCTAGGTGAATAAAGTAAACAACACTATAATTATAATGGCGCCCGTAAGCTATGTAATATTCTGCAATCGTTTGTACAGTTCGATTTCTAGGTCATACATGTTTTTGTACTATTAAAATAGACTGTTCCAGTGCCGAGGTAAGTCGAGTCAATAAATTTTAAAATATATCAATAATTTGGATATGAGATAGTCGCGCACAAAATTGGCCGCAGGGTTAAAACCGAGATATTTGAGTGTATTTACTTCAAAGTTATGGTTCGAGCCCTAGTACGACCATATTTTTTCTATCTTATTGATTTCAATGACTTTTTTATGCTTCCCTTTATTTCAAATAGAAGGAAATAATTTTGTTTTAGCTAATATGTACTCAGAAAGGATGAAATGAATGTATTTTTATGATGTCTTAATAATTCTTAACAAAAAACACAATAGATACAGAAACTATATAAATACTGCTGTTGTCATCATATCTATACGTAGGACTACAGCGCATGTCTTTGGGCTGGTACGGGGTGGTTGGTCGTGTGGTGTCCCATTTGGTTTGCAAAATCAAGTATTTTGTTGATGGTGGAATTTCTTGAGCATTTTTCGCCTAATTTACAGCAATTGATATGGGCTATTACATTCACATTTTGAACTTTTGTAATTGTCTCATTTATTAATTAAGATGTTACATTAGCATTTGACACTTTGATTTATCACGCCCGTATATCACCCATTTTTCTTCTAAAAGAGATTGGATTATCAGTTGCCGTATCTTCCGAGGGAACGCGGTCAGCACCACTTTATAGGAAAATGAAAGGGGTGGCCCAATTTATCGTTCTTTGAATAATTACAGTGTTTTTTTTAAATAGGAAAATGTAGTTACCTGTAAGAATGGTAATAATTTGGTTCGTTCATGCTTTTTGTAGGCGCTTGGACTTTTTCCTGTTAAAGAAACTGACTTTGTTTTAATGCCAGTTTTTCATTTATTTGTGCTAGTTTTGAATATAAAAATAGTGTCAACTACTTGACGTTTATCCACTGCGGCTATTTTGTCTTGAACAAACCTGACTGATCGTTGAGAAGTGACCAGAAAGAGAAGTGGACAGCAAAGAGGGAAAGTATCAGGAAAACAAATGACTGCGTAACTTTTTCTGTAATATGATGCCGACTGCGTGTCCTAGGATGATATAACAACTGAAATTCCCATCTCCATTTGCGGGAAAAGTGAGCGATTTCCGGGCGTTATTATATCACATCTAACCTAACTATTAAGACGGAAGAAAAAGTTAAGATATATTTTCTTTTAGATCAAAGCATGTAATGCGAAAGCTAACTTTTACAGCAATTATTCGTTAAATTCTATAAATTACGAATATTTTGCCATGTTTTGTATCAACCACGTCTTGTTAGTGGAATATAAAGACGATTAAAAAAAACTAATAAAAGAAACAACAATATATTTTACAAATTTTAAAAGAGTTACAATTGTTTTCAAAAAATAAGTTATATAAAAAAATACTGTCCACTTCGGAGATCGAACCGCGAAATGCAAGTGCAAGCCTGCACCTCTACAACTGTACAAGTATTTCTCTGTTGTGAACTAGTGACAAAGCTATTAAAATACTAAATGTATTGATCTTTATATGCACCAATGCTTCAATCCCTAATATATAAAATATAAAATGGAATGGTCCATGTTAATAAACACATTTTTTACGAAATCGAAAAGTAGAAATACTAGTAGAGATAATTCAATTTCAATGCTAGTACTGTAACGAAATTCCAAACACAATGGTCTTATTTAATATAGAATATGTGGTAGCATTAAAAATTTATATGAAAAATGTCCTATGTCAGTCATTTAAATCTCAAAATCCGTACGCAATTTAATGGACCTTCAAATTGCGCCTAAATGAACATTTCAAACGTTGCGCGTAATAACGTCAGGCGATAGTCCGCACGACGTTATTACTCAATGTTCATTTTTCTTGATGTCCCAACTTTCCTTTAATGCAATTTTGTGAGAGAAAAAATCTCGAAAACCCCCCTTTTTGAATTTATTATGTAATTTGCTAGGATCTACGCTAAATCACCGTGTGAGTCGTTTGTTGATTGAATCTCGTTCCGTTGACCAAAACTAATCTTAAAATGAGTCGGGAATCACAATTTCGGCCGAAGAAATGGACGGATTTTGAGTATCCAACGCTTCGCGCTGGAAAAAATGACAGATAAAGCATCTAATACTTTATATATACGTATTCGCAGGTAGACAGCTATCATATGGTGATATTAAAATTACACAAGGGACATATTTGAACAAGGTATGCATGTAAAACGTCGATTTTACACCACCGACATCCGACGTTGCGTTGCTACGCAACGAAATGAAAAATTGCGTGCAATATGATTTAGTACCATTAGGCAAAATTTCATGACAATCGGAGAAAACTCGCTTTTTGACGTTTGACGTCGGACAAAGGTCGCATTTTACGTTAAGTACGCATTTCATAGCTTGAAGACAGGTTTGATTTGATTTGATTTGATGAGAATTTTATCAAGGTCCGTCCAAAAGAGCACTTATGTTAGCTTAATATCTGGATGAGACCCCGGCATGTCTCCCGCCATGCCTAAAAAACAAAATTTTGAAGCCAGAAATAGGAGAAATTTACCTGACTGCAATTTCCAGCTAGTATAGCCAAAGGTTGAATTTGATTGGTTACCAAAGAGTAGGCCAATCACGGCGACCAAGTAGATCTAAGTGTGATTGACCTAGTTTGTATGTCTGGATCGTGGTAGCCTAACAGTTTTTAGAAAATATTGATACTAGATGTTATATGTGTTTGTTTTGTAAAGTAAAATCCCCTTTAATAAAGTGTTGTCCTATTTTTATGTTGCTTAGCTTTTTGTGATGATAAAAATTTTAATTGTCCTGAATGAGAGAATAAAATGTTGTCCGAAAGATGGTTTTACTTATTTTAACAAGTTAAAAGTATGCATGAAAGTTTGACTTATGTTCCTACTATGAAATTTTGAAAATATAAAAACCCCTTAAAGCCATATAAGCCAGCAACCGCAGAGGCTACTTGTTAACTTTACTTCTTTAATTATAATGATGTACAATAGAAAATTATAAAGAGACTTGTACTAGTTGGTTGTTTACTACCGGAGCTTGAAGCAAAAATCGGATAGTAAATTAACCAATGGAGCTAGGAGAGACAAAAATGATTAGCCATTCAGCAGGGTGCTAATGGCCGCCAGTTCGGTCTACTACTGTTGAAAAAGCACAGTCATTAATGTAATTATTTGAATCATTTGTATTATAAAATGGATAGAATGCCAGAATTAGTCTTTAAATATATGAATGTTGATGTAGATCATGATTTCGTAAAAATAGAAATTTTATTAAAATTTTGTGGAATTTTGGTGAGAAAATCTTTTTAATTGTTTCAGAAGGATCTGTTAATCTGTTTTATTTTTACTTATAAATAATAAAAGAAGTAAGTGTAGATCATGATCTGCATGATCGGCGATTCGGTTGTCAGACAGATGCTGGTGAACTACTATTCCTGATCCTGGTGACTAACAAGTACTTTTCACATCGTCGTTGTTGTGTGTGATTGGGTTTTTTTCGTGCCTGAGTAAGATTGTTCTTAATGAAGTTTTATTCTTATATTACACATCTTTAATGTTCCGAAAATATAATTGCGAAAGTTAGATGTGCTTTTTAAGATTAACATTGCTGTTCGTACTACTTGACCAGACCTACTTGTTGGTTTTGGGTGACTTACTGCGACTTTTAGTGCGCACGAACCGGATGGAGTTATAATAGGTGCGCGTTTGGCTTTTTGGATCCGGCTGTTATTTGACAGTAGATTACTTGTTCCATTTTGGAAATAATTAGTGTTTTATGCATTTTCTGCAATATCTGGGGAATCTAGTAATAGGATCAATCACTGTTTTTGGTTAGTTATGACTCTTTATATGGGCATTAAGTATGCATTTTCTTGTTTAAGCAGTCATTAATTGTGATTATTTCTATTTTCTACGTTTTTCCAGTCATTGTCCTGGTGATTGTTTTGGACATTTATTAGTTGTATGTTTTTTTTTGTAATCACCAGGGGTTTGTTTATGCGTGGGTTATAGTGTTATGTTGCCACAGACACTATTTTTTCCTACGTAGGTATCAAATTTCTTACTCAGACACTAGAACCGCTGAAAGGTAAAAAATTTTTAATTTCATATATTTCTATGAATTGACTTATAACTATCTAATCTACTGAGCTTCCGTCACATGTCAAGTTGTACAGATGTAGTTGTTGTAAATATATAGTACTTTTATATGTTTTTTATATATTTATATAGAAAAAAAGGATTTTTTGCCGATTTTGTTTAAATAAAGCTTTTTTCCTACGGTTTTTGGTATTATATCTTTGGCGCTTGTTATTCTAAATATAATTTGGTCGAAATATATACTGTCATTGTCTTGTATCATTTATAAATAATTGTTTTTTTATGCCCGAAAATTTTGGAAAATCGCGGGATAAAGTCTCTGTAACAAATTTGTCTAACCTTTTTAATCTTTACAATTTTCAGTTCAGATCTTTTCTAAATCGTGCTTAATAATTATAGCTAGGGTGTTGGGTAACCCTTATCTAGTACTAAAGTATTTTGCTATAAACGCTTCCTGTTTTCCGGAGGTATATGAAATCAGTAATTAGATATGTGTTTTGCCGAAAAGATTAACCTGAGGTGGGGGTTTAGTGTCCTTGAACTTTCTGTACCGGAAGCTCCTTCATTTTAACGTATATACATGTATAATAAAGTATACTAAGCTACTTAAATGCATATTACAGGACACCCCTGGTTTATTGGGTGTGTATTAGGGGTTTCTTAGTGTGAAAAATATTTGTTTTAGGCCACTAAGAGACGATACTAGCTTGTCACTACGAAATAACATATTTACAACCTATATTAGTCGTGCTATATCTACCCCTATGTAATCTTACATATTTTACCCTTATAAGAGACGCCTGTACATGACTGTTGGTGCAGATGCTGTGAGGCGGGGGCTCATACCGGTCACTTAGCTACTAGCATGACCGCATGCGATAACAGATTATTTATCACCTTTCTTTCGATCGGAGCCGCCATAACATTGGCAGGAGACTATTCTGATCTCGTATGTGTCAAGCTAGTATATTATTTTGCTATTTTTCTACCCTCCAGACATGCAAGTCGTCTCCATTTTGCTTGCCACTTACTATAAGTCAACCTGGGATGCTTGTGGTTTGTGAAGTGTGTGTTGGTTTGAGTGTTTGCCGAGCAGTCCATTGTGTAAACAGTCCTTATCTATATTTTTTCATTGTATCTTATATTTTTGATAAGTTCGAATACGGCCAGGCGAATATCTTGTGCTACTTCTTTTGGTGGATCTAACAGAGTTTTTTCCATAATGGCTACTAATTCTAATTTTAAAAGTTTTGTTTCAAATATTTTCCTTTCTTCAGAATATAGTGGGCAGTGAAACATTAGATGGCTAAAATTTTCTATTTCGTTACAGTGTTGACAGTTTTTGTCGTCTACATATCGGTCCCCTTTTAAATAGCTACTTTTAAGTTTGAGTCTAGTATACATGGTGTCTAATTTTCTATCATGATGGTACGTTTGTAATTTACTAGGCGGTTTAATATTAATTTCTATGTTATGTGTTGAGCAATATGTTTCCCATTGCTTTAGACATTTCTGTTTAACTTTATCTTTAATGATGCTGTAGACTTCCGGTACGCTGAGCTTAATTGAAATTTCTGTACCGTAAATGCTGCGGTATTTGGCATTGTCGTCTGCTATTTCATTTCCGTTTATGCCTACATGACTAGGTACCCACATTAATTGAATTTCGTCCCCTCTATGCTTTATGGCTGTGACGGACTTTAAAATACTGTAAATCATTTCTTGCCTATGAGACTGACCCGATTTTATTGCTAATAAGGAACTCAGACTATCACTTATAATGACCGCTTTTGGAATATAGTTTTCTTTGCAATAACATATTGCATAATCTATTGCTGCTAACTCACATGTAAATATTGAAGTTTGATGGTTAAGTTTTAGACTCTTGTTATGTAGAATTGTGCCGTCTTCTGCTATAACTACTATGCCCAACCCTGCTATTTGTTTGGACGGGTCTTTACTACCGTCTGTATAAATTTGAGTAAAGTCTCTAAAGTGTCGAATAATGTTTAAATTTACAATTATTTTGTTTCTTTCATTATCTTCTGCTTTGTTAATTTTCCCAACTAAATCTAGGTTAATCTCAGGCATTTCAATATTGATAAGTTGTTCGTAGCACGGTTCTTGAATTTGGGTTTCGCTAAATCGTTATCGTTAAATAAAATACAGGCTTTTCCTTTAAAGTTTATATAGGAAAAGCAGCCGCTTGTATTAGAATAAAGTTTCACGTTGTATAGAATAATTTGTAAAATTTCACAGCAGCGTAATTGATGCATTGTAACGGTAGTAAATAGTCTTTACATGAGTCACTAATGGCAACTGTAACTTGCATGTGCAATCGATATTGATATTGCAATCTAGCTACGTGCACAGCAGTTGCAAGCATTCTTACATTTTATTGCAATCTTTATCTAGGAAAGCATTATTTAGGTCAGGATTTCGTCAGATAGAATATAACTTTAGCTGTGAGAGATTTGCTTTTGCATAACTTTGTTGAATTCAGTATTAGTTGAATTTGAGATAAGACGGATGTATCACTAGGTTTTCTTTATTGCTGAATATCGAAAAGTGTTTTTACACTATACATGGTATGTCATTTATTACACCATTCTTAAAAACGGCTTCTAAAGCTTTTGTAGTGAATTATAGCAATGATAGTTAAGTTGTGTAAGACTGTATAACGGTATTTGCAACATTGTGTAAATCGTAAAACAAACTAATAATTATTATTAGATGGCGGAAAAATAGAGTGATTGGTCTGACGATGAGGAAAGTTGTTTATTGAAGTACGTTGGTGAGCCAATGTCCAACGAATATTTTTTAACAATGAAGATAGGCAAGAATTAGGAAGTTCACATACCCCACCCAGTGCTTGCTAATGAAATATCAATCAAAGCTGCTATTAACTCCTACAAATGTGCTGTTATTGTGCAAAGTTGGATTAATTCCTCAAATTTTCAATTTGTACTACCAATCTTTGCCATCAAGCAGCAAGATGGGAGATCGTCAATCAGAACTGGACAGAAATAAAGATTCAAGCAACGATTCAGATAATGACCTATATTACATAAATAAACTACTCAAAATGAAAGCGAAGGAAAGAAACAATGGAAATGATGAATTAGAGACTAAGCTGAAATTATTACTCGAAAAGGAAGAAACTGTTGATATTAAAGAAAAAATAGTACATTTGGAAATTAAAATACGAGAATTATATTATATTAAAGCTAAAGGCGCACAGATAATATCAAGAATAAAATTATCGAAGAAGGTGAAAAGAATACAAACTGATTTTTAAAACTGGAAAAATCAAGACGGTAAAAGAAATCTATACACTCGTTGAAAGATGATGATGAAATAGTCACAGAAGAAACGTCAAATTTAAACCAGACTGTTAGTTATCATAAAACATTATATAGTTACATCCAATAAAATTTATCAATATAAGATAATATCATGTCTAGAAAATACGCCATTTCAGCAAAAACTCTTTGAAACAGATGCAAATATTTGAGGTCTATTTACAACATAGGAAATAAAAAAATCAGTTTTTGAAATGAAATTTAATAAAAGTCCCGGAATAGATTGCCTCCCAGCTGAATTCTATAAAGTGTTCTGGTATTGCATTGGAAATATTCTTACAGATTCTTTTAACGAGAGCTTTGATAAAAAAGAGTTATCTCATCCCCAGCAAATTAGGTTTCAAGCTCTGGCTTACAAAAAAGGCGACCCTTTATTATTAGAGAATTATAGACCAATATCATTACTTTGTGTAGATTAAAAAAATATCAACTCGTGCTTTAGCAAATAGATTACAGAAAATTGTCACAAAATTGTAAGTTTAGACCAACAGGGTTATATCAAGAATAGATTTATTGGATATAATATAAGACCTATACAAGTGAAGATGTTATTTATTATTCTGAAAAGCTTCAAACTAAAGGAGCCATCTTATTTTTAGACTTTCGTAAAGCATTTGATACGTTAGAATGGAATTTTTAATAAATGTTTTAAAACTCTTTGGATTTAAATCCAATTTATTCAATGGGTTGAAACAATATATAATGATATCAAGTTTTGTATTTTTAATAATGGATACAGGTCACAAACATTTAATCTAAATCGAGGTATTAAACAAGGATGTCCACTTTCAGCCCTTTCATAATAACTCATAAAAGCAGCTGAGATTCTAGCACTAAGAAAACGCAATTCAAAAGAAATAACTGGTATCGAAATCAAAAAAGTAAAAACACATAAAAATATCACAACTTGCTGATGATACAACATTGTTTATGAAATCAAGTCAAGATACTAATAACGCATTAAAACTCGTTGAGCAAATCGGTAAACATTCGGGGCTTGGACTTTATAAAACCAAAACAGAAGCCATATAGATAGGACGTAATAAGTCAAAAACCGAAACCAAAGGAAATATTACATGGCCGAACAAACCAATAAAGGCATTGGGAGTATATTTTGGCACAAATAAAGAAGAATGCTCAGCTCTACATTGGAAAGGAAAATCAACAGAATGTTAAAAATCAATAGAAACATTGAGCAAACGTAGGATGACCATTTATGGTAAAGTTCAAATTATTAAAACTTTACTACATGTAATACCAAAATTTACGTATCTATTTCATTCTCAATTTGTACCAAAAGAAATAAAAGAAATAAATACATTGTTTTCAAGTTCCTATGGGATAATAAAAGAGAAAAAATAAAACGAACTACACTTATTGGAGGAACAGATTTGTAGTGGAATGAATATGATAGATATTGAATCCTACTTTACTGCCAGATCACCAAGATGGGTTAAAGCGCTGACAGATTATAACAATGCAAGTTGTAAAATCATTCCGCGAAACAGTTACCCGAGTTGACGGATATTTTCATCTAAACCAAGTGTATCATGATAAAAACTTTTTCTTGCATACGGTCTTGCACCTTAAACATATTTCTAAATGCAAACTTATCGAAATAATACATTATGGTATAAAAACAAGCGACATTCAGATGCTTTGTTTGGAGAAGTGACTACACAATGTTCATAACGTTACGCCACAAGTAACGCACGCGGGTCATATTACATTGGGGTATGTAATATAAGATTTTCCAGCACTGGTTGAAACTGCGGATACCCCGATCCGGTATGCAAGAATTGAGACTGAACTGAAGCAGATTTTCCAGGCTATACCAAATTCATGGAAGCAAAAACTCAGCTAAAACTAAAGTTGAAACAGATAGGATCTTAGAAATTGAGGGAAAATCTTTATGTAACCCTGGTATTAATTCGTCTGCTATGCGTATGTGTCGTCCATGTTGTATTGTCCGTAGTCACCTAACTGTATCGTGTCTTATTTACCTAACTGTAACCGTGTCCGTACCTAACTGTATTGTGTCGTCTGTATATACCTAACTGTGTATTATTTCTATAGTTGGTTACGCAAGAGATGTCAGCGTGAGTTGAGAGGTCGTATGAATGTGCTCACTAAAACTCCTCGTGAATGACCCCTGTTCTATTCCCGCCTTTCCATTCTTTATCCTGGACACTTCTTCTTCTATTGCCTTAGGTATAAGATGTGCTTCAGAGTATCATCATACAGAAATACTGTAAGCGAATAGATATCTACGTATTTAGTATCTAAATACTTCAAGGAGTTGATCCTGGCTTTATTTCCATGCCTGTAATAAATACAGCGAATGCGGTCATACATTGAGTTAGTGTTTCTTATACACCACAACCCCCGGTTACAAATGGCTCCCCGACGGAATTGACCAGACCTTAAGAGCCAGGATCCGATCTGGAGAGGTTTCCAACATTGGTACTACAGTAGGAGCCTGGATTGAAACAAACGAGGCACTGCCGACCAAATTGGGTAAATCCACTCCCAACCCTTTTATAGAGCTCTATATACATCATCTATATATACACATCTATAGATCAGACTATGACTTTTCATTAGTCATTTCCCCAAAACAGTTACAAAAGTAACTTGGAAAGACGCTTCAAAGCGCTATTTCTATAATTTCGGAAAGGAGACAGGAGTCGTGATCACGTGAACTAGGAGAATTGTGTTAGTGACGCGTGTGAAACTGCAGTGGACGAGTGTTTAGTTTTTTTTATAGTGTTAAATTTAAGTGCATTGTATGTGTTGTTTAATTGGATATTTGGATACATGTAAGTACGTTTGTTGTATTTTTGTACACTCCGTTTTTCGTAATTTTTGAGAGTGGCAGTAAATTTTTAAACAGTCTGTCAGTCAGTATACAAAGTTAGGCAGGTTTTGTTCTGTTTCCATAGTTAGTCAATTTTCAGTATTTGTCAGTTAGGCGAATTTTGTACAGGTAATTTCCAAAGTTAGGTAACTTTAGATTTTTCCTTGATTCTATTTTTGGTAAGAATCTTGCCATTCGCAGACAAATCGTGATAAGTAGTGCAAATAGTGCGCCGGAAATAAAAATCAATTTTCGATTGATTCGAGTTTAAAAGCCCACTCCTGTTCAGTGTAGTCAGTGTATTTTTTCACTGCACATGTTATTTTCTATAGGTATATTTTGTAAGACCATAGAAACATGATTTTAGTATACATGTTGTAACAAGGTGATATATCTCAAAATAGCTAGTTAAGACAATTAGACTGTACTATTGAGATAAGTTGTTTACGGTGTGTTTTGTAAACACGTTTAGAGGGTATTTAGTGCACAGGTATATAAATTGACACTGTCAACGGTTATTTTCAGTGTAAATTCAATTTAGTCTCTAAGAACAGAAGAAGTGTTTCCTTCAATTCTTATCCTTTCCTTTGTACTAACCACTGGCCTGCAAGAGTAGATATAGAGTGCGTGTGAAAAGTACATGTTTATGAATATTTTTAGCATATTTATGTGTTATATGTGTGACTGCTGCTAGCGACAGGTGCGCGCTGTGAAATTTTCACGCTCTGCAATTATACGCTATAATTTGCTTATAAATACTGTAAATTGAATCGGTGTTCTAGATTTAAAGTATTCAGCGCCGCTGAACGACTGAAGCCGTCGATTAAATAAGTGATCTGACAGGTATATATCACACCACGTGATTTTTGCTTGTAAACAAATACGATCAGTTGACCTATATTCACGGTGTAGAAATAGATTTTCCCACGCTGTCAGTTAGGAAGTAGGTCAAAACTTTATTTTGCTCGTTCAATATTTTTGAATCTCGGAAGTTCGGTAATATTTTTTTAAGAGAATAAGGGCAATTTTTATAGTTTTGAGTATTAGAAGTTTACGCCTGATTATCTGGATATTCATTCCAGTGAGAATTGTTTTTGAGACACTGTTCATACTATTTGCAGTATATATATAGGTGTATCTCAAATTTATTTTGTATATTTTTGTCCTAAGTATACATTATTGTCACACTTTGGTACAAATATACATTGTATAACCCCATCATGGCAACTTCTAAATCTGAAGATACTTCAGATGGAACAAAGCTTAATATGGATGACATACTTAAGTTTATAGAGGAAAAGTATCTACTTATCCCTAAAAAAATTGCTACTGACTCATCAACAGCATCCCTTACTTCATCAAGTATAGCAAAACCACAGCCTGACGTGAAACCCAAAACACCTCTAACAAAACCTCCTCCATTACCATCATTACCAATATTCCCCACAACTTTCCCTGGGCTGAATCCCTTGCCAAACCCTGGAGTTAGTAAGCCTGGACCCAGCATCAGCACCAATGTGAGCATGCCTGGACCAAATATAGGGACCCCTTTATACACATCCACACCACTAGCCACATTACCCCACCCCTCCATAGCAATACCAAACCATCCAGTGCTACCAAAGATTCCTTGTTTTTCAGGTGATGAACCAGTACCTAAGGGAGAAGTACCATTTGTTGTTTGGCGGTATGAGGTAGAATGTCTGTTAACCAATCCTGAACTTAACAGATCACATATATTACAGTTAATCAGAGGATCATTGCGAGGAACAGCAAGAATCATGATCATACCACTTGGTCAGAATGCTGCAGTTGTTGATATTCTTGCAAAACTTGATACTATGTTTTCTGAAGCTTCTACCAAGGAAGATTTATTGACACAGTTTTTCAATTCTTCCCAGAACCCTTCAGAATCAGTCACTTCCTATGCCTGTAGATTGGAAACCCTTATACAAGCTATTATAGACAAAGGCCAACTCCCTGACTTGGCTCGCAATGACATCCTACGTTATAAATTTTGGACCGGTCTTAGCTCTGACATGCTGCGTCTCCAGACCCGGCACAAATATGACTCTCTGGATGATTATAACTTGTTACTTCGGGAAATCAGAAAAGTTGAGAAAGAAATTTCTTCTACACCATTTCTGCCCAATACTTCTTTCAAGTCTAGTACAGCTGCCAAGCTGCCAGCAGCAAAGCATGTCCCTCTTTCTGCTGAAACTTCTTTTGAACAGCAACTTTCCTCTCTGGAAAATAAAATGGAGACTAGACTATCCAGTATGGAATCAAAATTATCTTCATTTCAAGAAAAAGTTGATAAAAAAATCGATTCAAAATTTGACATGATTTTGCAGAAACTTGATGGTAAAGACAGTCAGAATTCCAGAAATTTTACATCAGGCAACAAAGACCGTCAGAGAAACAACAACTATAACAACAACAACAACAGAAACAACAACAACAATAACAGAAATGGTAGCAACACAAACTATAACCCTCCTCCGCCGTCTCAGGGTCGTTCAAATCCTGATACACCACAACCTGTAGGTCGAGGGAGAGGTCAATCCAGTTACCGTGGAAACCAAAATAGAAACCGCAGTTACTATGGCAACCAGTCAAACTGACAACCTCCTCTGTCATGGGCGGAACAGGGGAAGGTGTAGAAAATGCCCATTCAGAAGCTTTTGTAAATAGACTCATTGGTTCTGCAAATGAGAACAATGTTTCTGTTAATGGAACATCTTTTAAATGTTTACTTGACTCCGGTTCTATGGTGTCTACTATGAGCCATTCCGCTTTTCAGTCTTTAAACCCCAAGGTTTTTTTACATTCTTTGGATTCTCTGGGACTAACATTGTCAGTGGCAGATGGTTCTACCCTGAAATACTGTGGCTATATTGAAGCAACAGTTTGTGTACCATTTTTATCGTCTTTTAATCTTGACATACCTGTTCTGGTCATACCAGATAATGATTTTAACCATTGTTGTCCAGTTATTATTGGGACAAATGTACTTCGTCGTTGTAGAGTATTTTTAGATGAAATGCCAGAAGAAGAGACTATACCTACCGAATGGCAATTGGCCATGGACAGTCTTGGTTCCAATACCTATTCCGTCAAGGTATGTGGAAAGAAGAATATTACAGTTGCACCTTTTGAGAGTGTTACCATTAATGGAATGGTCAGGAACTTTGATCAGTCTGTATCTTCAGTAGTTACTGAGAGCCCTGATGTTTTCCAAGGGTACACAGTCTGTCCACGTGTAGTTAAATTACACAACACTTCTTCTGTAAAAATACCAGTCAGAATCTGTAACATGACTGCAAAAACTTTGACTTTTAAGCCCAAATCTGATATTTGTACTATTTCAGAGGCCAAGGTCATTGATGACATTTCCTCTTACGTTTCTCAGGATATCACTTCAGAGTTACCTCTGAAAGACATTTCAGTGGATACATCCAACTTGACACCTGAGCAAACACTGCGTTTTTATCAGGTTTTAGGGAAATGGAAAGAAATTTTTTGTACTTCCACCAAGGATATTGGCAAAACTAATTTGACCAAACATAAAATTATCTTGGAAGATGAGATTCCTTTCAAGGAACCCTACCGTCGTATACCCCCTGCATTATATGAGGAGGTACGGCAACATGTAAAAGAAATGTTAGATGCCAACATCATTAGGGAATCTGACTCGCCATTTTCTTCAAATGTTGTTTTAGTCAGAAAATCTAATGGAGCCCTCAGATTCTGTATTGACTGGCGAAAACTAAACAACAAAACCCGCAAAGATGCATATATGTTACCCCGATTTGATGATACAATTGATGTTTTGACAGGTTCCAAGTATTTTTCTAAAATAGACCTCCATTCTGCATATTGGCAAATTGAAGTTGAAGAGTCAGACAAGCCAAAAACAGCATTTTCAGTTGGTAATTTAGGTTTTTATGAATGGAACCGTATGGGATTCGGACTCACCAATGCCCCAGCTACTTTCCAACGCTGTATGGAAAAATGTATGGGAGACATGCATCTTAGAGAGTGTCTCATATTTTTAGATGACATTTTGATATTTTCAGCCACTTTTGAAGAGCATATTTCTAGATTAGAGTCTGTATTTCAGAGACTTAGTGATCACAACTTGTGGGTTAAGCCATCAAAATGTGAATTTTTTAAGACATCAGTTACATATTTAGGACATGTAGTTTCAGATCAGGGCATTGCTACAGACCCCAACAAACTTTCTGCTGTTCAAGAATGGCCTGTCCCAACAAACATTAAGACCCTTAGGCAATTTCTTGGTTTTACAGGCTATTACCGGAAGTTTGTACCCCGGTATGCCTAAATTGTTCAACCACTCAATAACCTTTTGCAAGGCCATGTTCTGAACAAAAAGTCCACCAAGTCTAAAAAGAAGGCCAAAATTCCTGCAAAGTGGTATTGGGGTGAAGAACAACAGGTGGCATTTGAAACTATCAGGCAGAAACTTGTATCACCTCCAGTCCTAGGCTATGCTGATTATTCTTTGCCATTCATTCTGCACACAGATGCAAGTTCAATTGGTTTAGGCTCGGTTCTTCTCCAAGTCCAAGATGGCAAAGAACGCGTTATTGCTTATGCAAGCCGTGGTCTTAGGCCCAGTGAACGCAAATATCCAGCACACAAATTAGAATGTTTAGCCCTGAAATGGAGTGTGACTGACAAATTTCATGATTATTTGTATGGCAATGAATTTGTAGTCAAAACCGACAGCAACCCCCTGACCTATGTTACCACCACTGCAAAGTTAGATGCCACACAGCACAGATGGCTGGCTGAACTTTCTAACTATAACTTCACCATAGAATATCGCAGTGGCAAACAGAACATAGATGCCGACGGCCTTTCCAGACGTTATATATTTAACGACGAACTTAAGGCAATCTACCAAGCAGCTGTTATTTCTGCTCCTGTATTGAACAGTTCTTCAGGTTCTGCAGCTCCTCATGTGGCCAATGAGGAGATGGAAGTATCTGAACCCATGGCTAACATAGATTGGTCCAAGGAGCAAAGTAATGACCCCACTCTTTCACAAATTGTTGACATCATTCGTAGCGGTTTCCTGCAAGGAGGGAAGAAAACCCGCTCAGAATCACCTGCTGTACAGAAGTACCTCAGAGAAGCACCCAGGCTTGACATTCATGAGGGTATTCTGTACAGAACCGCTACTTTAGATGGCCAACAGGTGAAACAGCTAGTCCTTCCAGAGTCTCACAGGAAGATTGCTTTACAAGGCATCCACAATGATGCAGGGCACCAGGGAAAAGAAAAGACTCTGTGGTTAGCCAAACAAAGGTTTTATTGGCCAGGTATGGAGAGGGAAATCCATAATTGGGTAGAGCAATGCAATCGCTGCATTAGAAGAAAGGTTCCAACCAACCAGCCTTTCGCAGAACTCAAACCCATCCATACTACCAGACCCATGGAGTTGGTATCCATAGACTTCTTGAAGCTCGAACCCAGTAAAGGTGGTATTGAGAATATTCTTGTTATAGTAGACCATTTCACCCGTTTTGCACAAGCCATTCCGTGTCGAAACCAGACTGCTGCTACCACTGCAAAGGCACTATACGAAGGGTATTTTCGGTACTACGGGTTCCCAGAGCAACTGCATAGTGATCAAGGTCGTAACTTTCTTAGTCGCACCATACAAGAACTATGCAGGATTGCGGGCATAAAGAAGTCGAGGACCACTCTGTACCATGCCATGGGGAATGGAGGAGCTGAACGCTGGAATCAGACTCTCCTTAAGATGCTAGGAACACTTGAAAACCATCAGAAAGCTGATTGGAAGTCCTACATCGCTCCCCTGGTACAGGCCTATAACGCTACAAAGAACGACGCTACAGGATATGCCCCTCACTTTCTTATGTTCGGTTGGCACCCACGACTACCTGTTGATGCATATTTGGGTACAGACCCTTCTGAAGAACATACTGGGAGTCACACCTCATATGCCTCTAAACTTCATCAGCGCCTTCAGTTTGCATACCGCCAGGCTGCTAAGGAAGCTAGTAAGGTGTCCGCCAAGAACAAGTCCCAGTATGACCAGAAAGTGAAGCATGCTCGACTGGATATTGGTGACAAAGTACTGTTACGTAAAGTTGGTTTAAAGGGAACCAATAAGCTGGCAGATAGATGGGACCAGGAACCCTATTTAGTCCTTTCCATGCCCAATCCAGATATTCCGGTGTACAGAGTACAGCAAGAAAACAAGATGGGCCCAATCAAGACTTTACATCGGAATATGCTGTTGCCCTACACCAGTAACCAACCCACTGAAGACCTGTCTACTTCTAAAACCAGTCCTCGCAAGAGAACTGCAAACAAATCTAGAAGTACAGCTCTTTCTACCAATCCACCTGGTAACAGTACTCACCAATCCGATAGTTCCAGTGGTTCTGATTCCGAAGGGAACAGTGATAGAACCAGATTGTATATTCCTCCACCATTGAGAACCAGGAGAGATCACTTCCCTCAGCAGAAGAATAAACCCCCTCTACTCTTCTATCTAATACCGAACCCTCTTTCAGGTTTCCTCCTTTATTTTCAGGAACTTCACAGGCCCTGGAACCTGATCAAAGTAGGCAACCGAGAAGTTCAGCACAGAGTTACAGGGATTATTCTTCAAGACCCCACACTATATCAGAGACAACTCAGTTCCAACCTACAGTAGAGTTACCTACAAGTATCACACAAGCACACTCTGATACACACAATACCTTCTCAATGCCTCCACCTCCTAGCCCTCGCCCCGTTAGGCGTCGAGCTCCATCTCAAAGATATGGCGAGTGGGTAACTCCCGTACAGGCTGAAACTAACCCAGATTGCGAGATATTCTTTGTGTAATGGCTACTTTAGTCAATTATGATTTTATCAGTCTTATAATATATGATTATTCTGAACGTATTTCTTTGCAGAAATTTATTCAGTCAGGAATTAATCATATCTGACATAATTTGACCTTTTCAGGATCTTGTACTTTCCTGAGATAAAATGTAGGCACAGTGCATAAACAGTGTCAAATGTAGCCTTGCCAGTATTAAGCCGAAAATGACATTTTAGCATTTTTAATTGTTTTTAGTCAATATAAATTACAACCAAGATTGTAATTTCGTTTTTAATTGTGCTTATTTTGCAGTTTTCGCATTGTCAGTTCAGAGAGTAAATACGGTATTGATACGTTTGTACTGATACATAGGCAATGTGATACAAAACATTGAATTTTTATGAAATAACTGAAATGTTACCCGTTGCGTGAAAGCATGATCTAATAAATCCAAGGTTTGCTAAATCTTAAACGCAATGTTTTGGTACATGCAAATTAGGTCAATTTCATGTCGTGCTAGAAGTACGGGAAAATATAATCTCAGACGAATAATTCGGACAAGTTAATCGTTGTCGTCATTACATTTTATGCAGCGATTATTTGTGTTTTAAGTACAGGTTTCTGTAACTTGGAAATGTCAGGAGCCATTTCCTTAAAGGGAGGGAATGTGTAACCCTGGTATTAATTCGTCTGCTATGCGTATGTGTCGTCCATGTTGTATTGTCCGTAGTCACCTAACTGTATCGTGTCTTATTTACCTAACTGTAACCGTGTCCGTACCTAACTGTATTGTGTCGTCTGTATATACCTAACTGTGTATTATTTCTATAGTTGGTTACGCAAGAGATGTCAGCGTGAGTTGAGAGGTCGTATGAATGTGCTCGCTAAAACTCCTCGTGAATGACCCCTGTTCTATTCCCGCCTTTCCATTCTTTATCCTGGACACTTCTTCTTCTATTGCCTTAGGTATAAGATGTGCTTCAGAGTATCATCATACAGAAATACTGTAAGCGAATAGATGTCTACGTATTTAGTATCTAAATACTTCAAGGAGTTGATCCTGGCTTTATTTCCATGCCTGTAATAAATACAGCGAATGCGGTCATACATTGAGTTAGTGTTTCTTATACACCACAACCCCCGGTTACATTTAGATACGCTAGACACAAAATCTATTTATCAAATATTGGTAAAAAAAGTTACAAAACCGATTACTCATAAATATTGGTCCACTAAAATAAACGAAGAAATAGAATGGAACGTCTATCAATTTATAAAAAAGAGTTCCCGATAATCGACAAAAAGAATTTGAATTCAGAATCATAATCAAAATATTTACAAGTGGAGACATACGATACTCCTGGAAAATTATTGAAACTCAATTATGTGTAAAGTGTAGAGTCCTAGAGGATTATGAATATCTTTTCATAAATTGTACAACAGTAGATATATTCTGGGGAAGAAATACAAATTTATAAAAATAAAACCAGCATGCACAGTGCTGCTGAAAATACATGAAATGATGTGTAAAAAAATACATTTCGAAACTGTTTCTTTAAGCACATGTAATCCAATTGTCCATACACGTGTGTCATAGATACAACTAGTCAGTAAATAAGTTTAAATGTATTTGTCACAAGGCACTAATATACTTAATTAGGAGAGCCAAATGCAGACATATAGTTAAATGCAATTTTTGACTAGAAACATATAAATGTAAATTTAAACTCAATATGCGAGAATAATCTTTTTCTTCATATCAAGATTTTGTACACCTAAAAGCATTTTATTCAAACTTTTGATTCTGCTTGAAAATCCTATCATTTTATCAAATGGTAAAGAATTCCGGACAGCCCGAACAACTGTAGTAAGAAAACAATTCACAAGCTATCATTACATACAGTACAGCACAGGCGGATTCCGTTTTTGCCGCGCTATAGCGTGGGAGCTTTTACAACGCGGGAGCAATAAGATATCATTGGCAATTTACTGTCGAAGTAGTTAAGACAGGATTATTTAGTGTCAAGTAATTAAAACTCTTTATTAATAAGTTTATTGTAGAAACTGATCAGGTAAACTAAATGAGTTATTCGTTCTTGGACTCTGATTTGAGCTACAAAGACACAATAATCTTAAATAAATACTGAAACAGATGATAACCGCAAACTGTCGATTTACTGCATTTTAATTAACTATTACAATGTATACGTATGTTCCTGTTTTTCGTCATACGTTGCGACAAAAGCAATATGTTTGTTATAAATATAAGAACTGACAATTATTTGCCGTCTGAATGTACAACAAATTGGCATCAGCTCTTTTAAATGTACGGTACTACATTAAGTTTCTAAATTAGACATTTCCAGCTTTCAATTTGGTGAATTTCGTACGGTGCAGAACTGGCCATGATCTGCACTGATTGAAAATTCATGTCGAACAATTGCTGCTAGCATGAAAAGTGTTACTTTATCAAAACAACAATCTCTCAGCGCTGACTGCATCCACATAATCAGTAAATAAATGTAAGAACTAAACTTCACAAAAATTCAAGTAACAGCCTAAATACTGTACGTCCACTTATCAACCACCTACATTGTGAGAGCTCGAACCGGCGGCACAACCGGTTTCTGTACGTACATGCATATCGATTCCTACACTCGGAGTTAGACACCAACATTTTACCAACTACCTAAGAGCTATGAACCGGGATCACAACCGGCTTTTGTACGTATAGGTGTTTGATGTTTTATGAAAATAATAAAGATGTTTTTTTTTTATAAAAGATCGCACTGTTGAAAGTAAAATTTACTGACGTAACATCAAACATTGTGATACACACATGTAACATAAACACCTCGTGCTAAGGTTTGATTTCAAAACAGTTAAATTTGATTTGAACTAAATTACAATTCAAGAAGGAAAGTACATCCGTTCCAGCCGTATTTTGGTCGTTCTAACAGACGGGCAGTTTACCTTATTACAGTAAAATCCATATGTAGCGACTCCGGATATAACGTAACTTCTGCATAATGAACAGTTCTTTTGGGCCCGATTTTTCCTTATTTTTGTTAAATGTAAAAAGATGCAGTTATATCGTACTCCGTTTATAATGAAACTTCGGATATAGTCTTCTACATTTCACATGTATAACCTTTTGATAAATTAGTTAAAAGAGAATACCAACACAATTGCTAAGTACGATGTTCAAGTGATAATATTTTTCCTAAACAATTATGAGCGTTTCTTTAAAAGCATGCAGACCGGGTGAAATCCCATTTTGGGAGAAAAAAAAACATGTTAAATATTCAAGTTTTGGCTATTGAGCGAAAATCGGCCTCATGCAATTGTAACAAATACAAAATTATTTTGTTTCAGTATTGCCAATGAAAATATGAACCGTCTTTTTATGCTTTATTAATCTTTGCAATTATTTTACATACGGATATAGAAAAGGATAACAGTTAGTTAGATAAAAGGTGGTAGAAAAATAAAAAGCAACTGTAAGTTGATGATTTGGATTTGACTATAAAAATACTTGTTCGATATGTATTTTAGTTCGATATATATAAGGAACGTCGATATATGGATATAAGGAACTCAAGGATATTAGGAACACATTTGATAGATCCTGGAGAGTTCGTTTTAAGCAGAATTTACTGTATACCGGTACTACGTTTTCATCTATGATATACAAATTTCCGACCAATACCGGTGATAGATAACTTTATACTTAACTGCTGCAATGATCTCTCATCGCTGCCGGGCTATTTTTACGTAAATTAAAAGCGGCAAGCACATCACATACATACGAAAAAATGACTGTAAAACTATTTAAAACAATAAACATAGGGATGTGGGTATTCTTTTTCTTAGTTAGATCATTTTCCATCCATTTATAGCAGTTTTGAAGTAGAATTCGACAAAAAGCTGATTATTAATTTTTTCATCCCCATTCTGTATTTATACTTATTTCTGCTTACTTGCGTGAAAATAAATCTACCATGTCCATCAAGTAGTGGATAAGGAAATCCCATTCTTATGTATTTCAGCGTTAATTTACAGTAAATACTTAGTTCTTTCATGATTCTTTTAAGCATCTTTTTTTCAATTATCAACATTTAAAGTGATTTTGATGCTTTAATATTATTCTTAACATTTGTCTTCTTGGTCGTACTCTGTCATTCAGTGTAGTATTTGTCGATCTCTGCATTCAGATAATTCATTCAAAATAATCGTATGGGTTGAGGTATTTCTTTTTCATCTCACAGTTCTAAAACACGTTTCTACATACATGGTTTTATGGTTACTAAAACTTACTGGTAAACACATGTAATTACTAAAAACATTAAGACTGAAATTTTATTGGTTACAATATGGAATTCATTGTACATCATTATTGAAAAACACAGTTTTATACTTTATATTTTGTGTACAATACAATATAGTACATATTTTTTATTTCATCGCTTTTACCTGTATAGAAAATGACATGCCGCATAACGTTGCGACACGCGGCATCACGCGACGGGACTCGTTGTCGCGCTTGAATGCGCTTGATTGCTATTTTGTCTTTCAGATGCGGCAACTGAATGCCGCATGCAATTTGCGATGTCGCGTCACGCGTTTGATTTCCCGCCGCATCTCCATGCTTTCAGACTCTTATTTACATGCCGCATGGACGCATATGCGTGGGGTTTCGCATGTGCTGTACTGTAGCATGTTCTATTGGATGTTAAATGCCAAATCCAGCTATCTTTGCTTAGGACAATTTTGGAATAGCTTGTCAATAACAAAAAAGCGGCTTATGCAGTGCAAAACAATGTTATCAATTTTGACACTTTTTACCATATATGTCATATATTCTATACGTATAAATTAAATAAAGTAAATATAAATAAAACTACAGTGTTTGTCTTTAGATAAATCCCATTTTTAATAATCAATGTTGAAAATTGGTCCGTCTGTATTATTTCAAAATATTGACAGAGCAGGTATTGGCAATATCCATTTAAATTGAAAGCGTCTTTTTCATATCAAGTGTTTGATCTGAAAAAGAGATTTTAAATTCTACTTGCTATTTCATATGCGTAAAGAAAAGACTCGTTTTGAGGACACGAAAACCCTCTATTCGTAAAGGAATTATGTAGTGTGGACGCGTTGGCTTACAAAAACTGTCTGCCGGTGTTTTGCGCAACCATGCGTTATCACCATTCTTATTTGGGATACTTGTCGTTGTGAACTACCGGTGACATTCTATTAATATCGTACGTGTATTTTGAATTACAAATGGTTTAATTTATTGTAGACAGAAAATTGTACGTCAGTACTTTCATTGACCATTTAGGCTTTGCTTCTCGTAATGTGTTTTTAAAATGTGACCCGTATTGCGTGATTGACGCTTTTTTGTTATATATCACAATAATGGTGAATTAATTCATTGTTGTATCGTCTCACAATTTCATTGCTGTTTTAAGTTAAGGCATTCAAAGTCTTCTAAATAAACGGTCTCATATTGACATAAAATTCTCTTTAATTATTTATGTTTTAAAGAATTTTAAAAAGAGCTTTCATGTTAATTTATATTCAAGTGAAATGTACTTACTCTCGATTGCGAAACACGTTCTAACAAGTTATAAAAAACTCCAATGGAATCAACCTCGAACAGAGAGGGAGGCGATGTGGAATTATCTGTGTCCTGTCTAAGGACACTACAACTACTCAGGCATTTTTGGAACAAACCCGGGACCCACCGGTCCTTAGTCGAACGCGCCCTAGCTGCACCAAAGCGGCACCACTTGTTTTAAACAGTGGCTGTTTATAGCACAACATGCTAACTGATTAGCGATTTTACAGTTTTTATTTACACACAGGTATTCTAAACTTACAATGATCATTTCTCATTATTGCAGACATAAATGTTTGTTTAATACAATGTCTTTTCATTGTTACCTGTAATTCTATCTACATACACCAATATTGCATGTTGTTGAAAGGTAGGGATGTTTCTCCAGACAAATTTTGACCTTTAACGGGGATGGAAAACATGCGTCCACGTCTGTGCTTCTGTCTTAAACTTACTGATACGACTGTTGACTTGAACCATTTTCTTCCTATATGATAAAAGTTGCAAAATGTGTGTCTATCAAAATCTGAAATATGATATATTTCAGAATCTGCTTGTGAATAAAACGGCATGAATCCGGAAGTGATAATACGCAATCATAAACCTGATGATTTGAAGGTATTGATGGGCCTGACAGACGAAGAAGGCTGGGGTGCTTCGCCTATAGATTTGAAGGCGAGCCTGGAAGTTGATCCAAACGGACTGCTGGTTGCAGAAGACAAGGCGGGATCCCCTATAGGTATGTGTGTTGAAATTTTAACTGTAACAGTTGCATATTAGATCGAATTTAGGAGACATGTTTGCATGGTTATAATGTATTTGATAAGTGAAGTATATTATGCGAAAATCTTACTTCGTCATTTAATTATCAAACCCTTTATTTCTGAAAATTCTGAAAATAGGTGCACGATAAATGAATGTCACTGATGTATCTTATTGATTGGTTTTGAAATTATCCGTTACCCGTTCATGCTAAAAGTTCTACATTGCGATTCAATTTGGATTTTTTAATGTTTTATTTATATTTGTTTAAAAGCTTGACTCTATACATTAATAGGATATATTGGTCTTTTCAACATGATACCAGGCATGACATATGTGGCTTATTATATCGTGAAGAAAGATCTTCGTAGCAAGGGTATCGGAAAAAAGCTATTGTCAGCGATGCTCAACGCCACAAAAAGTAAAACGTTAGTGCTTGATAGTGTTCCAAATATGAAAGACTGGTATACAAATCAGGGATTCTATCATGAAGCATACTTTACCAAATTTTTCAAAGGCACACTCACTTCTAAGGAATACGTGACGGACCACTCTATATACGACATTGCGCCTCTCACAGACGACATGTGGCCTGCCTTGATAGCATATGATATGCAAATGCATCCGTACAACAGAGAAAATATTCTGCGCGCATGGTTTCGTGGCAAAGATAAATACAGTATTATAGCACTGTATAATGGAAGTGTAGTTGGTTTTGCAAATATTCATTTGAAATCGGAAAAGGAATGGCATTTTCGAGCTTTATATGGTGACAATCAGGCTGTAACTGATGCGTTACTGGTGAACCTTCTGCAGAAAGTACCTGTTGGATCGGAGGTGTCATTTTATTTGTTTGGGAGCAAACATATGCCGAAGTTTTCCACTGCCTTTCAGTGCATGGGAACACTTCATAGATTATGTACAACAGAAATTCATGATATTCTAACTGAGAGGATGTTTTTCAGTACAATGTTTATGCTTTAATGCTTTTACGTTTGTTGGTATGTATGTAAGGCCGAAACTAATGACAAAGAAAGTTTACATTGTATGCTTTGCATTAATTATAACGTCGGAAACATGTAGATAGTCATATCAAACTGTACTGCAGGATAGAACAAATGCTGTTAGATTGTTCACCTTTGATGCAAAAATGTACATTTCAAACACAAACGATTATCATAATAAGGTGTCCACAAATATTTGGTATGAGGGTGTTAAACACGAAAATAATAGTAAGCATATGGAAACAAGAGGGCCATAATGGCCCTATATCGCTCACGTGACTAGGACAACTATTTAATGCGACACAATAAGTATGTAAGCTTAGGGTGTTGCGTTGTTCATAAGTTGCTTATACAAGTCAAAGGAAACAATTGACTTTCCGGGCAGGGTGAATTTTGACCTAAGAGGAACGATTTGAAAACAGGACCACAATATATTTAAATATACCAGTGTTTGGTCTAGCACTTACAGCTAAGAGTTTTGCTCATTTCTGTACGAGTCTATGTGAAAAATAGCTGTGCTATACTTGTATAACCATGTCTTAACAAATTCAATTAAAATCGTTGATGAGGGTTATTCAATCACCATTCGTGTGAAGTTGTTGAGAAATGAGCCAAGTGGTTGTTCACAGAAGTTAAACGGGTGTGAAACGGTGAGTGGTCACAATAGTTAATTATGAGCATTGGATTAGGTCATAAGGGAGAATTAACTGAGGACATAATGGTTTATGCATAGAGAAATTAGCCATAGAGATAATGTCACCATATCCTCGGCTTCGCCGTGACGTCATACTTACCAGTTAACCAATCAGATTATTAGGTCGCGTTCATTTCTTCATTCGGTAAAAGGTGAAAACTCGGTCTTTACCGTAGACTCATATGCAAGTATAGATTTATTTCAAGCGAAACAAAAAGCTTTTAACAACATATAATTATCATAAAAAAAAAAACAATTTGACAGTTACAAGCTAATGGCAGATCGACGTCTTCTTTCATTTCTATTCTTAGATATTGTACATTAAAAAATAAAAGTTGCAAAGAGACCTACAATGACAGCCGAGGAATCACCTTTCCCAAATGTAAATAATTTATCAGAACCCGGAGCGCGAAGCCGAAAATACTATTTTAAGTTTAACATGAGTTCAGAAATGTTGGTCATAGATTGTAGATTATTGTAACGTGCACCGAGTCGTTTCTGTATTTGACAGTCAGAACTTCTGCTGGTGATATAATATGATATCATTTTCTTCACCTTCTTAGTCTTTGATCGATTTCAAAACGCGATATAATTTTTTCCACAAACTTCCTTGCTTTTGATTATAACTGGTTATTTCAATGATTGCGTTTGGAACTTAATTAAATGGAATCAGTTTAAAATAAAATGTTGAAATTTGTCAAAAATCGACCATAAGGTATATTAGGAATAAGAGAACCCTCCGAATATGAGTGTACACTGCAAGTATGAGGGACTGTCTTCAAGGCCTTTCAATAAGCGTCTATTGACTTTTACTACAAAGGGTCCTTTTACTGAATAATACTTTTACCTGCGCCTTACCATCCTGATCTGCGGAGGAAATTTATCACTTTCTTAAAGTGTTGCAATCGTAAATAACTTACATTTCCTTTTAACTGAACTGTTTCGGCGTTGAAAACTTTGAAAAACTAATCCGTCGCCCAGACGCTTTTACAATATTCATTTAACCTTAAGGAGTAAAAACTATCGGAAAGGATAATTTCAATACGAATTTGGGCCAATTATAAGAATGCATCTATTATACCGGAAGAAGAACTTATACTATACGAATACAATTATGTAATATCAAAATAATACAAGAAAGATCCTTAGATATAGAAAAGGCCGAAAACGGAAGTATCCGCTAACTGGTAGCGTCCTCGTACTAGTCCGTTCTGTCTACAACGGACATATATGATACATCTCTCGAACCAGTAAATTTTCATGTCTTAAAAGTCCAAAACAAAGCATATATATACCTTCAAACACTGAGCAAGCCGCCCATACCGAATATTACCATGTGGAAAATTTTCAAAACAAAAATACAGGGTGATCATTATTATATGATAGGAATTTAATATATACGCGGTTCCACTTCTGACCAGTTGGTCAGCTTCAAGGCGCCAGTGTAGTGTTATGTAATATCACACGCGTGGATCCTGTACCTTTAAGAAGCAGGCTTAATGTATATAAATTACTTTTTTACTGGTTCCCATCAATAAATTACCATTTTTACGATTTATTTTATCTACAAGCTTTGCGAATGGTTTATAATGCTGAACTTACATCGCTGAGCTTCACTTTTATCATTTGAAAAGGTATTGCAATCACCTTAAAAAAATACATTACATGCCCTTCTTGTCAAATATACCTGAGAAGTAAATATAGGTAAAATTTGCTATTTATACTATATTCATGTTTACATTAACAAGATGTCAGGGGTAGTATGTTGTAAATTTATCTCTGCATATTTGTTAGAAAAGGTATACTTACACAAGCATAGACTTATTATATTGTCAAAGACGTGTGGCGTAGTAGGTAAAGCGGCAGTCGTCGGCACTTGGTATCACAAATTCGAGTCCTGTGCCAGAAAGTGTTGTTTTATTTTTTTTCATTTCATTTATATTATTCTTTAAGTCTATTCACTTTTCACGAATTGCATGCGTTTTGATGAAACGTAATTGTGAAATGACTTTACAATTCTGTCTTCAAACGAGGGTAGAAAAGATATATTTGAAAAAGAAAATAAGCAGGCTGAAAAATTTTGATAAAAGCTGCAAATGTGCAGAAATTGTAAAAAATGCAATAATTTTAAAAGGTAATTGATTAAACAGTCGTTCACATTACTGATGTAAGCAATGAGGAAGCCACTGATACGGAAAGCAAGTGCGAGGACTATTTTGACACAGAAAGATCTGGGATTATTAGAGTGAAAGCAATAAAATAACAGCTATACAGAAATAGATTGACCGCAGAAAGTGTCACCACCATGGCAACCGTGTATTGTAAACTGACACGGGTTCATTTACGAATCATATTTCAGCAAATTATGCAAAGGTGCAGTTACTTAAACGGAATTTGTGGCGGATTATCGCACATACAAAGGAAGTATGGCCAGCATTGGTACATGTAGCATATGACATGTAGATTTTCCCCTACAGCAGAGAAAATACGCTACACGCATGGCTCAGGTCCGGTGGCGCGGAAGCATATATTGTTATTGCCCTGTATAACAAAAGTGTAACCGATTCTGCTAATTTTCACTGGAAATCGGAAAGGAATGCAATGTTCGAGCTTTATATGCTGACAACAAGGCCAGCATGAACTGCTTGTGAACCTTCTGCTGAAAATTACCGTTTGGTCTGATGTGTCACTTGATTTAAAGGAGTCAAACAGATCTCGAACTATTTTCAAGACTTCAAGTGTTTATAACATTTGTACATATTATATACAGACTGGCAAAATATGTTGTGTACGACATGCAGGTTTGATGAAAGTAACTGTTGATAAGGATATAATTCTATTTATTACGTGTGATACATATTTAAATAATAAATTACAGGATTGAAAAGTTTTGTTTTTTAGTGTTTATATTATAGAGTCCGTGTTTTATTTCGATTAACATATATTCAGAGATAGGCCAAACGATTAACTTCTCCTAAGAGAAAGGCAAGACGATTAACTTATCCTCAGAGAAAGGCCAAACGATTAACTTATCCTCAGAGAAAAGCCAGACGATTAACTTATCCTCAGAGAAAGACCAAACGATTAACTTATCCTCAGAGAAAGGCCAAACGATTAACTTATCCTCAGAGAAAGATCAAATGATTAACTTATCCTCAGAGAAAGACCAGACGATTAACTTATCCTCAGAAGAAGGCCAAACGATTAACTTATCCTCAGAGAAAGGCCAAACGATTAACTTATCCTAAGAGAAAGGCCAAACGATTAACTTATATTCAGAGAAAGGCCAAACGATTAACTTATCCTCAGAGAAAGATCAAACGATTAACTTATCCTCAGAGAAAGATCAAATGATTAACTTATCCTCAGAGAAAGACCAAACGATTAACTTATCCTCTGAGAAAGGCCAAACGATTAACTTATCCTCATAGAAAGACCAGAAGATTAACTTATCCTCAGAGAAAGGCCAAACGATTAACTTATCCTCAGAGAAAGGTCAAACGATTAACTTATCCTCAGAGAAAGATCAAATGATTAACTTATCCTCACAGAAAGACCAGACGATTAACTTATATTCAGAGAAAGGTCAAACGATTAACTTATCCTCAGAGAAAGGCCAAACCATAAACTTATCCTCAGAGAAAGATCAAATGATTAACTTATCCTCAGAGAAAGACCAGACGATTAACTTATCCTCAGAGAAAGGCCAAACAATTAACTTATCCATAGAGAAAGATTAATTGATTAACTTACCCTTAGAGAAAGACCAGACGATTTACTTATCCTCAGAGAAAGGTCAGACGATTAACTTATCCTCAGAGAAAGACCAAACGATTAACTTATCCTCTGAGAAAGGCCAAACGATTAACTTATCCTCAGAGAAAGACCAGACGATTAACCTATCCTCAGAGAAAGGCCAAACGATTAACTTATCCTCAGAGAAAGGCCAAACGATTAACTTATCCTCAGAGAAAGATCAAGCGATTAACTTATATTCAGAGAAAGGCCAAACGATTAACGTTTCCTCAGAGAAAGTCCAAACGATTAACTTATCCTCAGAGAAAGGCCAGACGATTAACTTATCCTCTGAGAAAGGCCAAACGGTTAACTTATCCTCAAAGAAAAGTCAGACGATTAACTTATCCTCAGAGAAATTCCTCTGGTAATTATCATGTAACGTTTTAAGGAGTATACAAGAAGCTTTCTTAGAAGTAAATTCAACAATAACATGCTAACAGTAATCATCACATTAAAACAATTTTTTGAATGATCTTTCTGTATTTTTAAATACTATAACTAAACATTCATAGAATGAACCTTATTTTACAAGTTGTACCAAATTAAACCAAATATATTTATTCTCCAATATTTTAAAAAGGTAAAAAGGACCTAGTGTCAGGGATTTGTTACTGTGAACTGAAAAAGACAGCAATTTACTGTTGGGGCGAGATTTAAAATTTCCGCTGGGTCTAATGACCTTTCCTTTGAAATGTACTTAAGCAAACGTTCAAAGAGATGAGAACAAAACAGAACAGAATATATATTTATTTTTTCATCCAGATACAGCTGCACACAATATGCAGGCTAAGAGTGAATACATGCATATAATGTAAATATATTTAGAGTAGGAATCAATAATACACAATGACAAATACATTCATATTTAATTTTAAATGATCCTCTTTTAACTATTTAACGTCTCCTGTGATATTAATACATTAATACAATAATTGTTTATTCAAAAACAGAAGCCCAACATTGCAATTGCTTGTTGTATTTCTTTCTTCGTACATTTCAGTTTTGATTATACACAAACTTTTTATATTATATATAATAAGCGGAATGATAAATCCTATACCAAACTTTAGCCCTTTTAATTTCATTTTAGTTCGTTGTCTTATTTCTTTTTTAATTTCATTTTTTATCACATATTTTGTATAACTAGTAGCATTATTTTTGTGAAAGTATCAACATTAAGAATAAGGAATGCTAGAAGGCGTGGTTTTGTGGTAGAAAGTCGAACACCTAACCCGGATCTTATTTATTTACCCTAGCCCTTTCATCGCCTTTTTTCCAGAAACCCATTAGTCAATGTTTTAAGTTTTAAAAATCGATTTTGAAGTTTTAAATTTCAATGAAGATCAGTGACTTACGGGTTTATGGAATAATCGTTTAACGAGTTATATCAGTTCTATAATAACACAGACTACGCCATCATAAAGAGCTTGATGAGACGATTACAACGGTACAAACATGTCAAAACACCCAAATAAAACCGACTAACTGGGTTCTTGAACTAAGGCGACGCTTGAGATAGAAATAAAACTAATAACTGAACAGAAATGAAAACATATTTGTCACAAAACATCATGAAAGTTGAAGCAAGTTAATATAACGAGTGATTCAACTACATTATTACCGAATTTCGTTACAAGTTAATCATGTTAGACGTAATATTTACCCACTTCCTCTCTCTGTATGGTAAAACGTTTACAATAGGGGCTACTTTTAAATGAGACTGCATTTATAGTAAGTGTTAGCCTAAGAAAGTAATGATATATGCGATTTGCTATAAAACATTCGCTTAATAAAGATGCAACACAGTTTGACGTATGATAAATAAACGTAAGTAAATAATGGTTGTGATAGCGTATGTCACATGGTTTATAACCAGATTCGAATATTGACTACTGTTGAAAGAATTTCTAAATCAGTGTATTAAATGTGAAGATATTGTATATGAAAATTCGTCTTATATCATAATACTACTAGGTTAAAAACAGCAGCTTCAAAAATATGTTAAAACATGGTACTATACACGAAACTTTATGAATGTTAACAATTCCTAATGAAAACATGATCAATTATATATTACAAAATGGGGTTCAAAATAAAGTTTTGAAAATGGAGCGTGACTAATATGTGCCTAGTTTACATAAATTTGCAAATTAAATTATCTTAGACTTCTAATAACTCTTCTGATTTTAACCGATTTCAAAACTTCTTTCAATAGTGTGTTTGTGTTAACAAGTTCTTCAGTTCATCCTCAGTTATGTTCCGAGTTGCTTTTCCCTTTAACAAATGCCTCCAAAGGACGTAGAGGCAAATCAGTCGGGTTTTTTTTTCAATAAACTACAATAATAAATATATGATATCAAATATTGATTGATTCTATGCAAGTTAATTGTTTTTCTCAACAAATATATTTTAGATTTGGTATAAACATTATTACAAATCATTTGTTACCAGCAGATGTGTCAGTTTTGCCTAGTATTTTGAGATCGTAAGTGCAATTTCATGGTTTCTGGGAAAATGCAAAACATTGTCTCGCTGTGTTTACACCTAATGTTTTTAAGTGTACATGTAACATGTACTTTTCTATTTGATAACATATATCTTCTAAAATTATTTGATATTATATTTAACATTTTTTATAGACGCTACTTTCGCACATTAACTTATTTTGCAATTTTACCTTTCAATTTTGTCTGAATTTAGTTCGTAAGTTCGTAAAGTTCGTAAGTTCGTAAAAAGTTCGTAAGAGCCACTCAAGATCTTTCTTAATTCGATAGCATTGTAGAAAATGGTCTTAACTGCCATTAACACCATTCAATTTTGATTTCTGTATATAACCTAGTGCAATTTTTCAGTCACAATAAGACATTAGTTCTACTTTCTCTGCAAAAAAGCTGGACACATGGAAAGAAGGAAGGAAAGGTACGACAGATATAGTTAAGGGAAGTCAGGGTACGGGATAGAGTAATAAGGAAAAGGGAATGTTAGGAATTTAAGTTGTATGGTCGGTAGGTAGGCAGGGTATAATAATGTCTAGCAATGTAGAAATAGGTAAAGTACTGAAAGGTAGAGCAAAATAGGATAAAGGAATTAAAAGAGGGTCAGAGCAAGGCAGAGTATTGTATGATACCGTTAGACAAGACAATGGTATGGTACGGTAAGATTTGGTAGAGTTATGAAAGGTAAGGTTATATAAGGTAAGGTTAATGTTAGGTGATAGAGTACTGTAGAATGTGGAAATGAGTATTCTTAATGTTAAATAATGTTTTCAAACACTACTTTTTTTCAAATATCAACTGAACGTGCATCAGTATATGCACAATATTAGTAGCAATCTCAACATATATAACTATATATGTATACTATATTTAACTCCTTGATAAACAATGAAAACGATGAGCACAATGAGGAACCTCAACGTAATTACATGACACAAAATCGCAATGAAGGATCTTTGTCCAACTAATTTTACATAAATTACATATAAGTATATAACTATGATAAGCTACCTGTATAATGTGTACATGTATTATAGATTGTATTTAATACTGTATAATGTGTATACATGTAATAACATAGTAGTTTTGTCAGATTCAGATGTGTGTGTACGTTAAAACAGCATTTACGTTCAAACCGGACGGAAAAAGACATGCCATGTAATTTTATCGAAATACACCACCATATACCATTCAACACAAGCTGATCTAGTAGTACCAAATGTTAAAACTACTACTTTTATTATATTACTCGGACCCATTAACCTTATCCTCCTGATCTCTATTAGCATAATTTCACGGTCGATTTATTGTCTATAATTATCTTCGGTTTTCATTTTACGGGTATGCACGTGATAAGCTACATGGAATAATTGATAAATATCTTTCAGGTGAAAAAACATCATCGATCTGGTTGATAGCTTAGTTGGTAGCGAACTAATCTGTATCTCGTGCGTTCGAGTCCTGTCAACGCCAGTGAATTGTCTTTTCAAGGTTTAGCCCATTAAATGTTTTAAACTTTTTATATTTCATCTTATTCTTTTGTTATATTTAAACATTTTTCAACAAAAAACACCAACCAAGTGATGCTCGTGAATTCTGTGTTCGACTGCATTCCTTGTTCCTACTAGTACCAGGTATTTCTTTTTTAAATATTGAATCAGTTTACTAGATTCGAAACCTTGTATTTCTAGTCAAGTATTCTGCATGTTAACCACTTCGCTACGGCGGTCAATACGTTTCTAGTTGTCATTTATTAACAATTGTAAACCGCAAGCAAAGAAATGCCCGGAATTGTAATGCAAAGTACCGCTATTGCACGATATGCTCACACTGATTTATTCAGTGCTATATACAACAATATATTTATGCATACAGGTCAGGATCAGGTTACTTTGTTCGGAAAATAAAAAATCAAGTATGAGATGATTTATCAACTCCACCAAACAATGGTCAATTTTGAAATATCACTGCCTATAATATATGCAATAATCCAAAATATCAAATATATAGCTTCTTACAATATCATTTCACACGGATAAAAAACAATCTAAAAAATATTTATCTTACAAACAATCAAACGGCTTAAGGAAACATTGCACAATAACAGTGTTTATCGTATACCTTACAATATACAATGTAGATGTAATCACAAAATGCAACGATTGTTCTGATTTTCCGTTTTCTTATTTTATTTCGTCACTTCAGATAATATAATAAAACGTATAAGATCTATCATACTATGCAAATATTTTATGCATACAATTTTTTTACAATTGTTCATAAAACATCAATATGTTAAAGTGGAATTAAGCACAATTTTTTTCAAGTAAAAATGCAGCTGAAATAGTGTGTGTAAAAAGGGTAGAGGAAATAATAGTTTTAGCCCTATTCACCAAACTCTTCCTGCTACCAGTACGAAATAATAACTTTCAAAATTTTAGTTTTCCTATTTTGACTAGGAGAGTCAATTTAAAAAATAACTGAATGCAGGAGTTGTTTCCCTTCCACTGCCGCCGAAATCTCTACCAACAACTACAACAGCACAAGGGAGATCACTGCGAAGAAGGGAACTAATATTTTATTTGTCCATTTTTTTTTATTTCTAAAGCACCGCATAATGTCACTTTTACGAGTATACGCCACAAAGTTACAAGCCACCAAATTCCTCATTTGATTCGATTTGGTCAATGTGAAATCACATATGTATAGTCACATATGCAAGTTTTAGAAAACGTCAGTATGTTTCAATTCTATGAAAGAAAAAAATGATTTAAGTTGATTATTCGTGATTATTAAGGGCAAATATCACTAAAGGCGGCGGTGGTGTAGCATTAAGATATCTGCCTCTCATACAGGGGATGCTGGTTCGAGCACTTCACAGCATAATATATCAAACCACAGAACCATTTATCAAAACCACAGTACCATATTATCAAAACCATAGCACCATATGTCAACACCACAGAGTCAGCTATCAAAACCACAGCACCATCTATCAAAACGACATCACCATCTATCGAAACGACATCACCATCTATCAGAACCATAGCACCATATATCAAAACCACAGCACTATATATCAAAACCACAACATCATCTCTCAAAACAACAGCACCATCTATTAAAACCACAGCGCCTTCTATAAAAGCCACAGCAACATCTATCAAACGGACAGCACAATATATCAATTGGACATCACCAATTAAGAAGCATATACATGTATAGCTGACCGCTTTGGCGTTCCATAAGTACTTGTTTTTCCAGGAAGCAGACTCGAGAAAGACTCGATAAGCTACATGCTTTCTTCACAATCGAGCTAAAATAAATTAGTAAAAACTAAATATCACTTCTCTGTGACCATCTGTAACGTGCCAAAATACAAGCCTAAATCCACAGTCCAGCCATGACCTATGATTAACATGTATGGTTATTCCGACTATTTTGAAAAATTCTAGCATCAATTCCGTGTTACCTATCGCATACAGCAATTGTGGCTATATTGATGAAAATCAAACATCAGTTCACTGTTGACCTACCTTGCATGGTAATTTATCTGTGTTTATCAATTTCATGCTTCCATTTTCTTTGACATACCTTATACCATAATTCTGGTTATATTGATTATATACAATACTCAGTTCACTGTGGCCATTCTTGACCTATCATGTACTATATAAAATTATACGGCTATATTAAACAAGCACAAACATAAACTCCCTGTGATCTACTTTGTTAATTCTGACTTAAAAGGTCGCAAATGATACATGTATATACACCTGGGGTTTTGAACAGAATTTGTTTCAACTACAGTATTGTAATGTTGTATTTACCACTTACGCCCTTTTTAAAACTATATGATATTTAGTTTGATAACAGAGATCCTGTCACAGTCATCATAAGATACAATCAATCTGCAATGTTTGCTATCAAAATACATCGACTGAGCTATTTCTAAGACTCCTGACTCTAATGTGATAATGCCCAGTACTCTTTCTCCCTCATCATCTACCTTAACCACGCCCTTTTTGTGGCAGTTGTTTATCAGCACGGATCCGTCAGCAAAATTACAAACATTTTGGACGTTTTCAGATTTCAGGGTTGACAGGTGATTTCCATCTTTGTCTATTGTGATAAGGCCTATATTTCCGGCTGCAATATAAATCTTCTTCCCATCATGACTGACAGCCATACGCCGGAATTGGTCTTTCAATTTCGTACCTTCGTATAGAACGTGTCCATCTTTACCGTCCGTCGTACAGGTATACACTTTGCCTTCACTAGCGACATAAATGCTGTCACCATGGCATGCAATACCAAGACAAGGAAAGTTGAACTGGATATCCTCGGTCAGTTTCATGTTACCTGATACATCCACTAGATGGAGACAATTATGAAGACGATATGAACTTACAACAGCGATACCTTTACCTATAAAACACACGTCCCAAGGAGTATCAGGAAGATTACAGTAACTGACTAACTTGAAGGAGCTGTTCAGTTTCTTCAGTCTGTTGTTGTTAGTATCAACAAGAAGTATCTCTTCGTTAGGCAGTACACATATACCAGATATACCACACTTTCCTTTATCTTTGTTTTCATCGCCTTCTATTCGGATACTGTGTTGCGTGTCTTCTCCCATATGTACCGTTACATCGTCGGTGTCAACTCTTTGAGTTCCTTTAGATCTGACCTTTTCCGTAGAGCCACAAGACCTAAAAGTGAAAAGCTTATACTACAGATGTAGTATTTAAAACTGTGAGAACACGGTTTAAAATCTATGGGTTCTATGGACATTCATAAACATTAATTACTGTAAAATTGCCATTTCTCGTACTATTTTAATATTGAAACATTTAAAGAGAAATCAAATATTCAATCAATACTGAATAAATTACAAATTCTTACTAAGATGTTAAAGACTGATCACTAAGATACCTGTGTTCAGCTTTTATGCATTCCGAACATGAAAATGCACCATGATCTACGCAATACCAGTTCTTTTCCCTCAAAGGATGCCTTTTGCATCTAAAGTCATCACGCGTGTCGTATGTGACGCCTTGCGTTCCTATGAATAAAATTGCAATGAATATTTGGGTGATGCCTTAAAAGAACATGCATACAATTTCAGTAAAGCCTAAATAAACTTAAATTAAATCTCTTATATAGTGTATGTGTACAAGCATGCTTCAGAAACATACTGTAAATATACAGCTTATGACAAATATATGCATAAGTGGAAAGAGTGTGGGTACGTATCATACGAGTAAAACTCTGAGTCTAATACATTTTGGTATACGTAGTGTTTTGAAAACAACACTTGCTGAATCTATATTTTTACTTTATCTATTCAATGTGTTGTAAACTACACTTCAATTCAACGTTGGTGAAATGCCTGAAACACAAATTGACCAAAAGCAACAAATTCACTCATTAAGATAGTTGCTATAATAAGATAGATGTTTCCATGTTGAATATAGATATTTGACCCGTATAGGAGTACAGCGGTTTTCACAGAAAGTGTAACTAATAGCATTCACTTTAATGATCATTGAAAAATAGATCAAATAGACTAAATTTTCAAAATTGAACAACTCGCATGCATACATTAATACAAACAAGACCTATCACTGAATGTGATTAATACCCCCCGAAAGACTGCTTTATCAACTGAGGAAGTGAGTAGTAACAGAATACCTTGCAAAAAAACTAAAACAGAGATATTGTTCTTAGCAATACCTCTGTAATTTCGTCAATTTCTCTCATTGTGCTTGACCATTGTATGAAGTTGTATTGAATTCCAACTAGTAGTTTTCAAGTAATGCTCCGGACAAGGAACGTGCGGCAGACCGACCGACGCCCGACTGACCGCCCGACCGACCGACCAACCACCGGGTGATTCCTATATACGCCCTAAACTTCGTTTCGCGGGTATAATTAGGTTTACTATGGAAATGCTTCCATTGAGTGCTCTAATGGGGAAATATCCGAGACGGTAACGCCTATATTTACTTATTCGTCTTTGTTATCTGCATTCATAGTCAGATTGTTTTCGCGAGATCCGGTTCCAGTTTATGGGCGATGAGTAGACTGATTGAAGATCTTCAACGTTTATTGCTTTAGAAGATGTGTAACAAAACCGAAATAATGGAATGGTAGGAAAGCTGAAAATGATACGAAGCACTACACACATACATGTACTGTCACATTAGTCCTATTTCATTGCCAAATAATTTAACAATAAGCCGCAAGTCGCCAGATTTGCTCTTTTTACTACCAAGAAACCATATGAACCATACACTGAGATACCTATAGGCCTATGGGGATTAAAAATTTTGTTTTAGTTTTGTATTATACCATCAATATTAGTTTGGTAGTTCAAGATTATTCAGAAGAGCGTGTACTAAATCGGGTGAGTAGGATACATGTATTTTGAAATACAGCTCTATCCAAGTTGAATGCCAAATTTACTTTTCCCGTATTTCTTGACAGGAAATCATTTCTATAACGACTTTAATATTTCATTTCAATTCAAAGCATATTTGTGAATGTTGTGAATGTAGAAGTAAGCTTAGCCTATTCTTAAAGCGCCATAGTAAAACTGTCTTTTATTTTTGATTCAGGGTGCGCTGGGATTTATTTTTTCAGAAAAAAATGTCGTTTATATCCATGTTTTTCTGCATTTATATATTGTGGAGTGATTCGATAATTTACAGACAAAATTTTAGAAATTTTGTTAAGTACTTCACTTCTGGAATCCAACATCCTGAAGGATAAATTACACGTCGGGTGAATGGAAAGGGCTGACACACATTATTAATGTAGTTTCTTTTAAAACTGGTATGACATACTCATTTTGAACAATTTCTTTAAATGTGCAGTTATGAACAATATGTGTATATATTATTAGTAGTAATGAAATCAGTTCTGGGAGAATTTACTCGATATATTACTAAGATACATACTCAATTGGTTCTTGACCTCAGTAACGCTTTCAGATGTAATACTTGCATCGACCACAACTGACGATCCAGTGCGTTTTTCAATACATTTTCTCAGCTCAAAGATTTCCTGCTTCAGTACTTTTCCGTTCATGAATGCTAAAATACCATCCAGTCCATCGTATGAGGTCATGTTTATCTTCATAAGAAGCGCATGATCGTCATCTCCCATGCTTATACTAATGCCTGGGATTTTTGCCATTGAATCCAAAAAACTTTTCCATTGCTACAACATGTAATTCTGGACTTGATCTTGGTGGCATGTGTCCTGATGTAAGAATACTGTTTCGGCTAGAAAAACTTCGAGCTGTCTCGGATATTGATCTGTTCAAGTTGCTTACTTTGTCTTTCAAGAACCAATAATGAGGACCTTTTGGTTTAAAACAACTGAAGAAAAAATATAATTCCATTTAAATATATAAAGATCATGAACTACAATGTATAAAGATACAGCTGTCTCGTGACATATCTATTAACGCGTTAGTCATTATTAAATTGTCGAGATCTGAAGTTCTTATTTCTGCTCTAATCACTCTTTCTAAGCTAAGCTTCGGGTAACTGAGATAAATGTGTATTCACAACATTCTCTGACTCTTGACTAATGCCACTTAATGTGCAACATAGCTGTCCCTGCTTTGATCCAGAACGAAGCATATTTTTAGAAACGAATAGTTTATTTCAAGGCAAGAGAAGTATATAATGTTGTTTCACAAGTATTTTGACTAAGAATTACATAATTATAAAATAGCGAAACAAACAACGAAAGATAATGTCAAGTGCAAGAAATAGTGAAGAAAACTTCAATATTATAATTTTCATCGAATCATGAAATTATTTATTGAACTACTATTTTTATTTTGGAATCCAAGCCGAACGAAAACTGTATTAACAGGTTTACATCACCCTGAATACAAAAGCTTACTTTTAAATCTAGCCGTCCGATTTGTTGGTTGACAATATCGAATCTCACGCAATAAATTCAGTTGTTCTTCTTTTTCTGAAATAAAGTGCATCTTCACATTAATGTCAGAAGAAACACAAACATATAAACATTGGGAGTAAAAAGTACTGATCCACTCTTACAAAACAAGTGGTTTTTCAAGCAAGTTTTTGTGGCATTAATATACATGTACGCTACTTGCGGCACAGGAGTTTACAGATTCAAAAAAAACACCAGAAACCTAGCTGTAGAAATTTGACATAACGGCATATATGATAATGGACTATAACATTGAACAAAAAAATCGTGCACCACCTGAATAGTCATCTTTTGTCCTGTTAAGATTTTTATGGTTCCTAAAACAGCAGCTCTATCATCTATTATCTATCTATTATCTAGTATTTGTCGTTATTTGTTTTTATTAGTTATTTCATTTTGAATAAGAGTGTCTTCATTGACAGTATTTAAAAGCTTGTATTAACAATGGTTACTGTATACTGTAATGGGGGACAAACCTTATTTGTAGTCGTTTCTGTTGATCTTATAACTCTCTTGATACCATGATGTAGATGATATGTCATCGAGCTATTCCTCGTAATCATTATATGTAACTAGAGCTTGCGAGGGTCAATCTTAACAACGAATTATTTAACTCTGATTCATTTATCTGACGAGGCGTCAGTCAAACATTTAACTACCTCAACATAAGTGTTAATATTTAATTTTTC